>VYXF01002413.1:28984-55937 GCA_013397295.1 Polioptila caerulea
TGCATCAGAGGCTGGTCACTCTTGAGAGGCAGATCCAAGGGTGGCCATGTGGGATGTGCATGCCCCAGGCTATGCCCACCCCTCAGGCACCAGCTGCTGTCCACTGTGCCACACTGCTGTCCCCAGGCTCCACGGGGCTGCTGGGAGGGTGGCAGCAGTAGGCTCAAGGCTGTGACCTCCAGGAGTGTGCAAGACAGGGCTGTGGCTCAGCAAGGGGGGTCAAACAGGTCTGCAAACCTGCCACAGAGGCAGGGCTCCCACAGTGGAGTGGGGCTGCACCCTCCAGAGCTTTGAAAGGAAACATGAACAGTCCTCCTGTCCCTTCCAAGCCTTGGCATGGTCCTGGTCTCCATCATTACCAACCATACCCAGGAACGTCAGGCCACAGTTTCCTTTCACCACCTAATCCCCATCAGGGCCTGTCCATTTTCTGTCACCTGAAGCCTCTGCTGGTAAATCTTTTCTGGATTATGAAACATTTACATCTCTTTTTTTTCTTTCTTTCTTTTATTAAACTGTTACTTTTTGTTTCTGCTTACTGGTGTTTTGCCATGGGCTGGGTGTGGAAGTGAAACTGCTGATATTCCTGTGAGCAGGGCAGGGCGGCTGGTGTTCCTGACCCCAGCGGGAAGCACCAGACACGATGACGGGCAGCAGCTTCTGGTAATTCTCCAGCCCGTTTTGCTAATCCACAAAGGCTTAGCCAAACTGGGTAAATTTGTAAAAATCTTTGCAGCTTGGTGGTTTATCCAAACTGAACAGGTATCTCCTTGCATGCGCTCCGGTAGGGCAGCTGGGATGGGGCCCCCTGCCCCTGCCCCTGCCCCTGCCAGGCGGGCAGAAAAGGGGGAGCCTGGCCATCGGGAATGCCCTGCTGTGCCACGGCTGCACAGTCGGCTTCTCCAGTAGAGAGCACCTCCCAGAAGCCAGCAAAACCTCCCCAGGTGGGGTGAGTCTGAAGCCCAGGAGCTTTATTTCCTGATCAAACACAAGGAACGCCAGTCCTCCATTCAGGATCCGTCCCACAGCGGTGCCTGCCAAGCTCCTGGGGCTGGAGGCACCCACGTAGTTTTCCCTGGCATGCAGTGCCTGAAACAGGCAGCATGGCCATGGCAGCTGACAACTTGTGGGAGGACAGGGCAGGCATGTGGGTTCCCAGTCCCACCACTCCCCTAGGACATGCCACATCCCGTGTAAAACAGCAGAGACACAATGCTGGGTACAGCATGTTCGTGGCCTGGGGAAGGGTTAGGTGACTAGTTAGCTTTTTTCCACTTCTGCTTAGCAATACATGAATCTCCCCAAATATACTGAAAAGGGAACTTTGTCCAGTAAAAGTTCTGTACCTCATTCTGAGTATGTTATCTTCTCTGAGAAAAGGCTGTGGAAAAATGGTACAATCTTTCAAAACAGAATTGTGCCTTTGCATATTTAGCTTTGGATCTGCTGGTATTAGAAACAAAGTCGGATTTTATTACTTTTTATTTCTTCTAGCCCTGCAGCACCAACACAGACAAGCCATGTAATAAACTGCAGAATCTTTTCTTTATTGAGAATCAAAAGTGATTTTTTTTTTCCTACTGTATACTGGTTCAACCTTAGCTTTGCTAACACACCGTAAGTCATATATACCATTTTGTAGATTCATAAAACTTGTAATTCTTTTTTGTTCAGGTGTACTGCTTTCTAGAGTTAATCTCTGTGGACTTCAATTAAATTTGCCTGGCCTGCTGTTGATTTCATATTCTTAAATTTTGCAGGACCTTGCCGTATGTATTTGTACATAAACATTTTTCAGCTCAGTCCTGTATGTGAAGTCTGCTACTGCCTGCAGTGTTCTGGTGCTTGAAGAAGGGAAGAAGCACTCCAGAACTGAAGGTCACCAATGGAAACACAGAAGGGTTAACTGGCTGCTGCCTGCAGAGACTATTTCACGGGACTCTTCAGATCTCAAATGCTGAAAAGGGACATGAAACAATAATCCCTTAGAGAACATGCTAAATAATTCAAGGCTAGTTTAAAGAAACAAAACAAAAAAAAACCCAAAAAACACAAAAATCACCAAAAAATCCCCAACACAGAAAAATAAAAACAACACACCTTTAAAATATTTTGTTGTAAGAGTTTGGCCTTTCTTAATAATGTAGCTTGGAGGAACAGGCTATCTGGCTGCCTTCCGAAAGTCCTTGTTATGGTATTTAATAAACCCCAGGGATCATTACACTATAAGTGTGCATCATGTTTATATGGATGCATTGGGCAACCTATTACAATGCTAGGGGTTAAAAGTCATTTCCTTGGATTCCCAACCAAGATAAACTCATCCACACCCCGAGGTGAATAGTGCTTAAAGCTGTGTTTGTATAAAGAAGGCAGTCAGGTTTTCCTGCACCTGGAAAATGCCAGGCTTATCTGTCAGGCATCTCTCACGTTCGGCTTTTCCATGTAAATGTGTCTGCAGGAGCAGCAGCCGATGGCCGGCGTTCCCGGGGTCGGCGCTGGGCACTGCGGCGCTCCCGGCCCGGCGCTCCTCCCGCAGGGCGAGCAGGCTGCGAGCAGCTCCCGCTCATCGTGTCTCCCTCGGGGGGCTCCCCTCGGACCACCAGAACCTGCCAGCCACAGCTGGATGAAAGTGATACATTCCTTCCAGACAGAATACCAAGAGAAGGATTAGAGCACTTTACACCGCTTAAACTGCTGCTTGGCTCAACTAGATTAATGCCAGATAATGGAATATTCTATTAGTACCTGAATTAAGCAGGATATTTTTAACACGCGTATGTGTGTGTACAAACACAGCCACCCACCCATGGAAATACAGCTGGGGTGACTCTCTTAAGTTTTCTGAGAAAAGGGCTGTGGGTTGAGACCAAATACGGAAACTATTACCCAGAAAGTGTTGGAGAAAGAAGGAACAAAAACCCCCGATGCCTCACGTGTAGTAAAAGTGGCTGTTACGTCCTTCACAGACACACAAACAGGAAACAGTTTCCCTCGTCACGCCTCGGAGAGACCGCTGGAACAAAACACAGTGCCTTGCAAGACTGACAAAACCACAGTGGGATCTCAGACAAGAATCACCAAGCCCAAACCACCTCGTATCAACCTGCTGCAACGCGTGGTGGCAAAAGCCAGCGGCTAGCGGGCAGCACGGCGGGGCGAGGAGCAGCCCTGCACTGAGAGAGCTGGGGTTTAACCATTGCAGGCACTCCGGCCACCTCGTTTCAAAGCTGTAGTGTGCAGCGTAAATAGCTGCAGACTGCTTTTCCTCCCTGACAGAACAAGTTGCTTCTTGCTTCCACCTTCTCAAATTTCCGCATAGCCCACAGGCAAAACAGAGTGCCTTTGGTTCGGAAAGCAGAGCATTCCTTCCCGGCATCAAAGGGGCACGGGGAGCGTGTGGTGGCCACTTCACACACACACACCGAGGTGCATTTCTTGCTAGCGGCTTCCAGAGCTGTCTGTGCAGTTACTTGCCTCAGCCTGCTCTGTTCATTAGCACACAGAGGTGTGTACGCCCTTAAACCAACATTACATCACCTGGGATGCTGGAAGTCAGCTGCCCAGTTCCTCACATGGGGCACACCGGCTCTGCCAAGTTCCTTGGACGTCACTGTTCTTTCTTCCTTATTTCATGGTTTGTGTGTTGGAGTTTTTTCTCTTTCAATATTTGCTTCCAATATAAGATTAGGTGTGATGGGTGTGGGGTGGATTGCACCGGCACTGTTGTGTGAAGTAAAGGGATCCATCCATAGGAAAGACATGTGTTGTTTATTAGCAGCTTACATGACCCCAGAAATCCCAAAGCAATATGCTCGACACCAGCAGCACAATGACTACACAGAATTACGCTCTGTGTAATGGCAGAGCAGGCTCAGCTTGGGCATTAATATGGCTCCAAGGACAACACTTCATTTCACATCTCCAATGGAAACCTTTTGTAAGAAGTCAAGTACCCACATGGGATTAGAATAATAATAAAAATCTCTTGCACTTCAGTACAAAAAATAGGGTGTGAAATCAAGCAGTTGATCAGTGGTCACAACTTTTGCCTCAGCTTCTTTATTCCATTTAACAAACTAAAAAATTTTGATGCAGTCCTTACAACACCAGGAACACAGTCCTTCATCTTGCTTCTACGCATAGGAAATGGGTACAACATACCAAAAAAACTGATATTTTTCTGCCCAAAAGATTTGTGGAAACTGCTTGCCCGGATGGAGAGGGGTGCTAGAGGAAACCAGGCCAGCCCCTGGCCCCAAGCCATGCCTGGAGAGGAGCCTGGCTCAGCTGCAGAAGCTCCTTTTTATCAGTGAACTCAGCAGCTGTGCCTCCTAGTACACAGCTCTGACCTATTTCACCAGGCACACAGGCCAGTGTTACACCGGTGTCAGCCCAGTGACATCAGAGGGATTACTCCATCCCTGCATCAGATAAAACTCAGGCGTAAAGAAGATTCACTGAGGAGGAAGATGCTCTTGTGACATATTTCGTAGCCCAGACACCCTTGCAGAAGACAAAATTTGGGGTTTTAACATTTGTTCCTTTTATATCTCAATGTATTTGTCTTTTGGGGGGTCTCAGCACCAAGCCAGCATGTTGTCCCTCAGTGCATGTGTTTATAGTGTCTCCTACAGAATGACTGAGTTGCAGTGCCTGATGTACCTATGTGACATGAACATCAGTGACAGTGCACTGAATTAAGGGCTGCTGGGGTGAGAAGGGAATGCCAGAAAGGCCAGGGAGCCCCACCAGGAGCAGGGACTGTGGCTTGTCTGTAGCACCATGTGGCCATCACACCTTGTCCCTTCTTGATCAGTCCCTTCAGGACAATGCCCAGGTCCCACAAGGGTGAGACTCTGGGGTCCAGACATGAAGCAGGGTAGGGGAAACTCATCCACAGGTTTGCTTGTTAGTGCTGTGTTGTATGGTCTTTCCTGCTTTTGCCTCCAGACTGAGCTATTTTCTTAGTTTCTCTGTTTTGTCATCATTCATCTGTTTTTACTCCTTTTTTATTCTCATGCCTTGACCTTTCTTTCTGCTCTGGGTGTTTTTTCCTTATGACCCTTTAGATGCTTTGCAGCTCCTTTCTCCCTTGCATCTCTCCTTGTGCTTCCTGACATCACCAAGGTCACAGGTGTCTTTTGCCTTCTAAGCTCACTCACGAAGTTCTTGTCTTTCATTTTTCACTGCTTCAGCATTTCCTTCCATACCCTTTCTCCATTCATTCCATTCACTCCCATTTGTCAGTGGGCACAAGGATCTTCAGCCAGCCCTTTAGCTATCAGTTATGGGGATGCAGGAAGCCAGGCCAGCAGAGCCTCTGGAACATGTTAAAAGAAGTAGATGGTGAGATTGGAAAGATGTCCAGAAGCAGAATGAGCTTGTGGTATCAGATCAGGGAGATAAAACCTTTGATTTTAAGTGGTACTGCTGCCAACAGTAATGTTGTCTACTCCTGCCAGAAGATAGGTGTGCCTCCGTGCCTCAGCCAAGGGATTTTCAAACCTCCTGCAGCAAGGATCTGGGTAGGCTGAATAGGCAGCTTAGACCTAAAGCCACTATTGCTGTTGACTGCCTATGGCATAAAGCTGCACTCAGAGCTCAATAAGAATGAAAATCCAAATTCCTCTGTTTAGAAAAAGTCAGGTTTATGATGCTGGTGATCCCATAACTCAGTCCCTGCCACATGCATGCTGCAGCCTCTCCTTGCCGAAGACCCTGCAGGAAGCCTGTTGCAGAGCAGTGCTCTGGGATATGGGACAATGTCTCAGGAGCTGGAGAGAACCTTTCTGCCATTACCTCCTGTCCTGTGCCTCAGATGGGGCGGGCGTCTCACAGAGCAAATAGTGTGTGATCACATAATTACAGACTGTGCTGTGAGACATGCTCACAATGTCAGAGCAGAATTAAGGCTGAGCAGGCAGTTACAAGCACCATTACATCATTAGATTAATCTCTCCTTGGCTGGCTGTGAGGGACCTCATCCTGTTCCCACTGAAGCCAAAAGACCATACCTCTATCAACTTGAGTGAAAGTTGGCTTGGCTTGCCCCAAGGCTCATTTATTGCTGTTAGCTGCTAGTTGAGGCTGTAGCCTTGAATTCATTAAACTCTTCAAGCATAACTTATATACCACACCTAACACACTTTGATTCAAGTAGAGACTTCAGCTGGGGTGCTGTGGGTAGTGGAGTGTGAGGGGAACTTGCTCTGCCACCATGCTCGCCCTACCTGTTCAGCCTGTTGAGTTGTTAATTGCCGTCAGCAGCTGCTTGCATCTGATCAGGAGGTGAAGGGCTGCTCCTGCCCTGCACAGCCCACAGCCAGAGCACTTCCAACCACAGCCAGCTCATTAAGGCTGTTTCCCCAGCGTGGTGCATGCACAAGAGGAGGGTGGCTGGGCAGCTGGGGTTGGGATGTGGTGGAAGGTCCCCCCTTCCCTGTGCCCACCAAGCCTTGACCCCCAGGACAGCCAGCAGCTGTGGGACAGCAGCAGCAGGGGTTGAAGGGATCCGTGCTACATGTCAGCATCACAACAGTGGGTTTGCTCCTCAGAGCAGATCTCCTGACCTTCACCACTTCCCCAACCTCTCTGGATTTCCTTGCAGGACATGTGTCTAAATATGTGTGTTTGGTTTTTTGTGGGTTTTTTTCCACTTCCATAGCCTTTGTTTTATCTCCAAAGTGGAATTTTTGAAAAGGGTCCAAAAGTCTTATATCTACAGAGAGTCCTCCAATGTGGGATAACCTAAGGCAAGCAACTTTCACGTGAACGCAGCATAACCTCAAGCCTCTTTGTTTGTTTCTTCAAAATATTGCGCATGGTCATTGGAATTTTCCTTCACAACCACCTCCCAGGTGGCCTTTTTATCACCTCAGGAAACCTCTTACCATTTCTGACATCTCTGCCCCTGTGGTTTCCCATGTTGCTGATTTCAGAGCTGCACACATCAAAGTGATGAAGACACACCTCACTCTAGGGACAGAGAAGCATTATCACTCCCCAAAAAATCATTTGCAAACTGTCCAGTTCAGCCACTGCCCTTAAGAAACAAATGATTCCTCAATCTGACAGACTGAGCATGTTTTTCCTGTTATTTCATCTAATGTTTTCTTTGTTTAATTTAAACTGATCTGTTTTAATTCTCTTTTCTTGTATCATATGAAAGAACTCCATCATCTTTTTCTGTTTATCCATGAAGGAATGGATTAGGTAATTTTATATTTCTCTCCATACTGTTATTTTGAATGAAGAATGCAAGTGTTTGTGGCTCTGCAGTCTACACACATAGAACAGTGGTGGAGAGGCATAAATTTTAAAAAAAAAAGGGAAAAATCAAAAGCAAACACAACAAATAAAAGAAACTGAAAGGAAAAAGAGTGGGAAGGGCAAAAAAGAAACTCAGAAATGTACAAAGCATATGTACACATGTGTGCAAGTTCATGTACACCAGCATACTGAGGCGTGCTCTCCCTGTCACCCGAGAAGCCTGATGTCAGATGTTCAGCTGTTTCTAATACATAGCATAGAAAAACTCGAGCTGAAGAAACATCTTGTTTTAACAATGACTCAACCATGAGAAAAATGTGGGTGTAGCTTTCAGGGAAGGGGCTGGGGGAGGCTCATGAAGTCTAATTTTGCAAACCCCCATATAGAAAGATGATGACGTTGGCCAGGACACAAAGTGCGTCCCTCCCTCCCTCCCAGACATGACTGAGGGTAATCGGCTCCCGTTGAGAGCCTGATTGCAACACTTGTCCTGTGCTGTGTGTGCCCCGCCCTCGAGAGACCCCCGGAGAGGGGCAGTGGGAAAGATCAGGGTTGGGCTCACCAGGGTAGCCCCAGGCACAAGATACTACTGATACCAGCTTTGGGCAATGCCTGATGCAAGGACCAACCTGTGCTGGTCTCACCTTGGACACTGCTGATCACCTGGATTTTTTTCCATCTCTTCTCTGACCAAATTTTTATACAGTTCTGGCACATCTGCACTTATGCTCATGTTTGACCTAAGCATCAGTTGGTCTTAAGGGCCAGGCTTCTGCTGCTGGATAAATGTTTTTAAACCTGGAATAGGTCAGATTTCTTCTGGTGTCAATGAAACTTGGTCAATGAGACCAGGCCTCCAGGACTGAGGGTTTCCTTCCAGCCTCTTCATCAGCACAAGTACCAGACACATACCAGGAGCCATTATCCCAGCACATCTGTAAGCAGTGGCTGGGAACTGTAAACACCTTCTCAGGTTGTGAAATGCCCATTTATTTTCCCTAAGTGTAAACACCATGGGAAGAAAGGTGGCTATTGCTTTGGAATGTCAGCCTGAAGATCCAGCTTTCTCCCTTGGCTATCTGTAGCCTTTCTATGAGAGCATAAATGCAGATGTCCCAGTTTTCTCAACACTTAACTGGAGTGACTAAAACAGGCCAGATTTCCCTGGAAGGGCTAAACACTACTCACAGGGGCTGCACTGAGCACTCTGATGGTTAACATTTTTTCTGATGGGGAAACTCACTGAGAACCAGAGTTGCATTATTGTTAATTATTCCTTGGTGTGATTCAAGAAGGCACAGCCAAGAATGGCAGTAAAATGACCAGCAGACCACTTAGCAGGACCAAATCTAGAAGACTGTCAAGTTGCCTTCCAGGGAAAAGGTAAGGGCTTCCATGGGCAAATTTAAAAATGACTGACTAATAGGTATACCACCACAAATATTTTGTAGGCAACAATGCTTTTTGGCTTCTTTAAGATGAACTATCTGGTTTAGCCAAGGGGTGGCTGAATCTCCTAACTCTGGTACACTCGTGATTGTAGATAAATGCTTTCTTATTCTAAATACATTATTCCTTATAAACACTAGGATAGTGAGAGAGGATTTGTCTCTGGGTCCTTTCTGTCTGTTAAGCTCCAGGGTTTGTGATTCACTTTAGAAAAACAAGGGTGGTTGAAAAAAAAAAAAAAAAAGAGTTGTTTCCAGCTGTGTGGTGATGAAATACAGTAACTGAAAATGCTGTGGGTTTTGAGGTTGGATTTTCAGATTAAAATATTGTTGGGTTCAGGATAGGATTGGCCGGCAAAAGGAGTTACAGTAAGACATTGTGCTTTCACCTCTAGAAAGTTGAGTTCAAGCCCTGTTTAAGATCACAAAACCAGTAAGTAGTTCAGGATGATTAAGAGTTTCTGAGGGAGTGTGGGGCAGGACAGGAACACACGGGCTGGGAAGGTCTGGTTTGATTCCCACCACCAGCACTGCCTCCTTGGGGCACTCCCAGCTGCTAGCAGAGAAGGGCACTGCAGGGAAGGGAGGTCTTTCCTGGTGTAGAGACATGTGGAGCCAAGATGTGCATTACAGGAGATGCTGTGGGTCTGAGTGAGGGCTGTGCAGCCACGAGGTCATGGCAGGTGCCATGTGCTCCACATCAGCCACCCACACCAACAACTTGATCTTGCCTTCTGCCAGTCACATCAATCAGTCTCTGACAAGCAGGCATGACCCTGCTACTTCTGGAAAATGGTGCAACATCAGAGGCTCTTGGGCATTTCTTCTTATCTTAGGTATCCAGTTCAATCCTTAAATGAAGGATATATCATTTTGCAAGTTGCTTACATTAAGCATCACAAGCTGCTGGTTCAAACAGCCAAGTTGCAGAAACACAACCAGGGTTCATTTTCTCCACATACTTTCAGTTTAAACCTATCCTAACAAGACATGTTCTCTCATCAAAAACACAGCTTATATGCAGCTTACACACATGCAGACCAGGCAGTTGTAATCAGGTTTGGGGCCTTCCAAACTAAATGCTTTGCTAAATGCAAAGCAGTGCACCCAAGCAGATTTGCACCTCTCTTGTGGAGCTGCCAAGGCCAAACTCCAGCCAAACATCACTTGCACTTGAAATAAAGTATAGATAAGGTGTAAGTGGTACCTCAGCTCCGATCTGGGGCTCTGCAGTTACTCTAAGTGCAATTAATGTGGTTACTCTTTGCAGAAGGTTACAGGTCTACCCATGAGTTACTAGCTGTGTTCAGATCTCCCAGTTATCTGAAAACAAAACAGCTTTTTTTCCCAACATATTAGCAGGTATTTTCTGTTACTTCTGGGATTTGCAAAGTACCATCACAGTGGGTTCTTTGTTGGTTTTTTTTTCTTCTTTAATTTCAATGATTCCTAGAATGAAACAAGAGTTTCCTCCAATTCAAACTTGAGTATCCTTTTGTATTAAAATATTTTCTTTTAACACTTGCAGGTCTTCCCTCACTTTCTAAAGTTTATCTGTGAGCTTGGCTTACATGAGGAGTTACAAACCAAATTTAAACCACAACATGATTCTGAAGTGCTTTGTGGAGTTGGGTATTACTTGATCAATTTTTCAGACTGGTCCCCACTGCTTTGTAGAGCCTGACTCTAGCCCTGTCTCCCTTATGGTAATCACCAGTTCACCACATCCTTCACAGGAACTTCTCCCAGCTAAGCTTAGCTAGCCAGTGCTGTAGAGGAACTGTATGGATTTACTTTTTTTTTAGTAAAGGAAAACCTGTCCAAGGCTCTGGATAACCCAAGAAGCAATTAACAAATCAATTCAATTTCTGCAATAGGAAAATATTGGGTTCACCAGTCAGGCGAACACCAGTCACGTGGCACTGCCAGAAATCCTTCTCAGTGTTTCCCTCATCCTTGGGGACCAGACCTTTTTCCCCCCACAAAACTTGAATGTCTCCAAAATTTGGCTCCAGAAGTAGCAATGGAAAACCAGCAAATTTAGATCAGTCCTGGTAGGGGTTTCTGGTACCCCTACAGAGACATTCCTTTTTCCAGCAAGGGTGCTCCAGCACACATTCCTGCTGCCAATTGCTGTGACAGTGCGGCAGGGAGAGTCAGACACTCATTACAGCCAATTGCGGGCCATTCCGTTTTTTATGGGAAGCAACCAACACCCAAAACTGCACCCAGAAGCCTGTGAGCCGTAGGACTATTTCCTGGAGGGACACGGCATCGTGTGCCCCCAAGGAGATGACTCCTCGAACAAAGGCCCTGGGCTTCTGCAGTGGCTGCCATCCCTGAGAGGGTTTAAGATGTGACCTCAGGAAGGACCAGGGCAGCAATCCAAATCTGCCAGGCTGGGCAGTGTGGGTAACGCCCTGTCAGAGGGTAGAGCATCATTACTTCTGCAACACCTGTCCTTGAACTCCTCCAGGTTAAGTTATTGTTTTCCCAGCACTCTCCATGGGATAACATAGCACAGCTCCAGGGAGGCTTACAGTCTCCTTGAGTAGCACCCAGCTTGGCTGAATAAAGATTCGCAGATTAGATGGCCTGTTGGTCTAATCCAGTGCATCCTTGTCTGTGTCTGGAGCAGAAGCTCCACTTTCCTCCCAGATGAGTGTTTTGGAAAGGAAAACCAAGGCAGAACGTGTATGGCTGCTGAGGCAGATCAGAGTGCTCACCCTGATGAAAGCCAGGCTGTCCCCACAGCAGTGCCACCTCCCTGTCCCAGCAGCTGCAGCCTCTGCAGCAGCACAGAATTAAAGAGGTGAGAGGCAGCATGGTCACCAACACCCAGGACATCCTGGCTGGTGTTGAGGGGAAGATGATGAGAGCAGCTTGCAGAAGGGGAGTGCTGCTGCCAGCAGCATCCTGCACCCTGCCACCAGACCCCACCTGGCACTGGCACAGGAGCAGCACTTCTGACAGACACAGCCAGCTCTTGGGCCATCCTCCCACCAGCACTGGGGCCTGCAGGGACACCTCTTTGTGCCCAGTGCATGGAGTGGCACAGCTCCCAAAAGCCCAGTTCAGGAAGAAGGGGGGCAATGGCTGAGGTGTCACCAGACCCTCCCATTACAGTTGACGGGTCTAAGCACAGCAGCACCGTGCTGGCACTTCTCCCAGCACCTGCAGCTAAAGTTATCTCCAGTGTGTAAGTAAGGATGCAAGGGAAAACTGGCAGGGGCCATGGCACTCCCATCCCCCTCATTTGAGAAGCAGGAGTGATGAGATGGGGTTGCCTGCTCTGGGGGCTCTCTAGTAAGCTCTGTTTATGGCTTTGATGCCAGACACAAGGTACAGACACTATTACGGCTCTCATTTCCATGCCCAGTTGTTTAATCCAAGTGCGTCAATGCATCACAGGCATGTGAGCTGAAAACATCCAATTGGTGTTGAGTCACAGACAGCAACTCAGTGGTGCTTTGGATGCCAGCATCACTGGATCCTGACACACCACAAAAGCCAGGACAAACTCCAGCACCAAAGGGATTACACACAGTCATTGGAACCACATCCACCCATTGCACTGCTACTGCCTGAGACATGGGAATTTTGCGGGAAACATCCTGGCAAGCACCTTGGAGGGGAGGACAGAGCTATTCCTGGTGTGCACGGATGGCACGGGCAGGGAAGGACAGGGAAAGACAGGGAAGGGATAGGGAAGGAATGAAGGAGGCAGGTGCTGGCTTGACCCAGTGCGTGGATCCCACACAGTCACCAGTCCTGCCCCGGGATGGCTTCGTGGGCTGGGCTGACAGCACCTCAAAAGCTCCTTTCAAGACAAAGGGCTTGCATTAAGGCAGGACTTGCACTTCTTTCTCCCAGCATACATCTGATGTCAAGACAAAAATTCCTTTACACTTTTTTATGTTGTTTTTTTTCACTTAGGAATACCTTGAGGGAAATTCTGAATACCTCGCTGTATGGGTTCATTGGTATTTACATCTGAGCTGCAGTAGCAGAGTTGTGTGAATATTGAGTAATGTTCCAGGCAGAACTCAAATAAAAATAATTGCGTTTCCTCATCGAAAAGAATCTGCTTCCCCACCTAAACAGTAATTCTCTATTCAGGGAAGCACCCAGGGCTTAATCTGTTAATTTCCTTCTCTTTAATTGTCCTTTTTTTTTTGCTTTTTTTTCCCCCAAGAGGGTTTTTTTCCATTTAGAAATTATTTAAATGCAGCCAAACTCTATGTCAGAAAATCATTCAAAAATGAAAACCAGTATTTAAATACTGCTGCACCTAAACATGGCAATCGTTTTCAGCATCTTCTGCTAAAGCTTCTAGTAAACATAGTACATTTTTTTCTGGCCTGAAGTAGCACAGAATCAATTTTCTGCACAAAATAGTGTGCCCAGCACTATTTGAGATCGTTCTCTTAGTATGTAATTGTTCAGATAGCACTCGGGAAAAACGATGCCTTGATATCAAGTCCGTGGAAGCAGAAGAGTTTTGTTAGATCAGTGATTCACAGTGTCAAAAAAAGCACTGCTGACTTTCCTTCTCTGCTGTCAGTGCAGTCCCCCAGAGGGCCTGGGAGGCAGCCAGGGTGAAGGGGAATTCTGTTTCCATGACTCATCCGTTCCTGGGCTGCAGCAGAGACAGCCAGCAAGTGGTCAGTCAGTGGCAATTGTCATGGGGAGTTGATGATGTGGATGCTCAGACCATCAGCATATTTCACAAGAGCCATTCAAAAGCGCTTGCTCTTCAGGAAAGAGAAACCAGAAGCTGTCTCTAAACCTGAAAAATCCCACCTGTATCTCTTACCAAATCCTGATCTCAACAACCTTCCACTCTGTGATTTATTGAAAAGTGAGTTTTTACAGTATTTTTAGCAATGATGAGAGTAAATCAACCAAAGCATTAACTGAGTAATATAGAGCCGGGTAAGAGCCAGGGGTGTATACATCAGGCAGAAAAAAGCAAGTGTGCATCAGGATAGGAATATTTTACAAAGTATTGTAGGAGAAGAAATTTTAAAATTATTCCATTTTCTAATCAAGTCTTTCTGTAAGTCTTCCCCCTATGGCACATTGTGTTCTCAGTGCTCCTTAAAGTTCATAAAGACAAAGAAATATGTTCAACAAAATAGACAATAGCACTATGCCTCAAAACCCACTATAAGTTCCCCACACTTGTTCAGGGAGGCTCCCAGCAGCCCCACAACACAGCTGGATTTATCTAATGTTCTCTCTCAAAATGCAAGTCTTATTTCCAGCCGACGTCTTTCCAGCCCATCTCTTGGGCCAAGCCTCCACTGAGTCAGTAATATAAAAATCATCGGCATTTTTCCTTTGCTGGGTGTTTTCAGTGCCTCAGAGGTTGCTGAAGGAGCTGGCGCCCATCACCTGACGGGGCAGTCACCTCCTGAGATGGGAGGGGGAGAAACCAGCGGGGCTTGTGCGAGCAGCCAGGACGCGGTCAGGATGCACCTGCTGTCCTGGAAGACAAGGTCTCTTTTGCCAAGCGGCTGCCCAAATCCGTGTGACAGATGCGGGGACATGTCGAAGTCCTGCGGTCACAGCAGGCAGTGAGGCACGGCCCGGGGGGTGGCGGCTGGGGGCTGTAAAGGGACGCTTAGCATCCGTGTGCCGGATGGCCCCGCTCTTGCTGCTATGCATGCATGCAGCATGTAAATCCGGCTTGATTTCCCTCTGAAAGCTGGCATTGCAACCTAAAACAAACCAACCCAAACATTCGAAGCAGGGGGTGTTTTTAAGAACAATTTTGTAGCACAGTGAACTTCAGGAAGGAGTTGGCTCACTCGTGCTAGGTTCTGCACAAATACAAAGGCAGTTCTCGAATGAACATGGTCCCAGATGATCTTCTTTTGTCCAAGGCATAAGGGAGCAGCTCCAGAAGACTGGTAATCTTTTTCCATGGTGCTATCCAGGTCTGAAATAACTGGGGTGTGGTAAATCTATGCTGACGTAAATGAGAGAAGGTGTTTTGAAGAACCCAGGACAGGGAGAACAAATTAAAACCAGAGAAGTTTGCTGAATGTTACACAAGAAAAGCCTACTCTATTTTCTGTTTCTCATTTTTGTGACTGTAGAAATTCTCAATTTAAAGTACAGAAAGGAGGCCAGAAGGCCAGAGCCAGTATGCTTTGCCTCAGTGAACCAGCAGTATCCAAACAAGAAGACTGGCAATGAACCAGCCATGATGAAGTTTAGTATCTGGAAATTCAGAGCTCCACCTGGATCAACAGCTGGCCCCTGTTTGTGATACAGGAAGAACCTAAACCTCACAGCCACACACGACTGAATTTGGGTCAGCTGGGAGTGGGACTCCCTACCAAATCACCAGTGGCACCATTGTCAAGGCAGTGACAATGTCTCGGTTTGACCTTTTCCCCCCTCCTCTCTCAAAGCTACAGAAAGCTGTGGAGCAGACTTCTGGTACTTGCCGAGGAGAAAAAGCTCCTTTACTCGCTGCATTCATTTGCTAAATAGCATGACAGCCTGTCAGGAACATTCCGAAACATCGTTTGGGCTTGATTTTTATATTCTTTTTCCCCTAGCAAAGTACTCGCAAGTTTAGTACAAACAGATCAACACAGTCAAGCACAGCTTGCAGCCTAGCTACATACTTCAGTCTTGAACTCCTGAGGTTTTGGATGATGTCAGTCTGGTCTCCCGAGGGCTGCTGTTGTCATCAGATAGTGAGGCTGATAAGGCACATATTGTGATGAGGCGTGCTGTTGGGTGTAATCATAGTATCGTGCATGAAGTAGGAAAGAAAGCAGTGTATTTCCTGGTACAGTACCTTGATAAGGCTCTCACTGCTTCATAGGTATTTCCACCACACTGTCCTCTGCTCAGCACGCTACAGATTGCTGACAACCTGAAAGTACAAACAGTGCTAGGGTGCAAAAACCCAGTTCCTCCATCAAAAACATGTTTATTTGGGACTTTGTGTTTCTTTCCCCCATCTCAATTTTCGCTCTCTTTTTTTCTTTTTCTTTTTTTTTTTTCTTTTCTTCTTTTTTATTTCAAATCTTGTTTAATCTTTTACAAAGCAGGATGCAAAACAGCTGTTGAGTGCAGGGGAAAGTACAGTCAGTTTCTAGAGCAGGTTTTTCCCTGTCCTTCATTCCCCACTGCACTTGAGAATCACCTGAAATCTAGCACAGCCTGTGAGTTAGGGGCCCTTGGCTGGATTTGCAGGCTCTAGCCCCCACCAGCACTTCTTTCCACACTGCTCAGATGCTCATTGCTGAATTGCAGTTTCTTCCTCTCTTCCTGGTTTCCTTTGTACCGAACATTATGATTTGTTTTACTAGCAGACCAAACGACAGCAGTTCAAGGAGCAGTTCTGTGTGTCAGAGAGCACTGAAAAGGAGTTGGTACATTGCCTTTACCTGGAGCTGGACTGGATTTTACTTTTTTAGCATTCATGTTTCTTATCCACTTTTTTGTGTTTTACTTAGATGAAGCAGAGGAACAGGCTGGATCCCTGATCAATTTTCATTGTGGGAAAGAGCCATGGCAGTCCTAGTCCTACCTAGAACTAGTGAGAGCACAAAGAAAGGTGTGCAAAAATTAAAGAAATCCACATTTCTGCCAGCTCTGGCCTTTCCACAGTTACTCTCTATGTACCAGAAAAAGGGGCATAATGTATTCTTTTGAAATTCTAATTATATAAATTGTCATCTTGGACCTCACTATCTACTAGTTTTTAATGAAGAGACACATCACTACCTAAACCTGCTGACAGAAATAAAGCACAGATACCAAAGCTGGAACAATGTCTGTCTGATATTACTGGTTGTCCAGCTCATCTACTCCTTATGGGTATTTAGAGTCACACTTTTTGTTTCAGCAACTAAAATAAAACCCATTTATTCGTTTGGGTTTTTTATTTGGATACACCAGGCGTCTGGTCTATCCTCTTTCCTTACACTACCACAATTGGAAACCAGATTCTCATTGCTGAAATCCTAATACAGGTCAAGAGTGATTTCTAAAACCAGCCAGCCTGCTGCTCAGCTTCCAGATGAGGCAGATGTTAGGAGACAATATTTTCCTCACAGTACACCCAGAGGTGATCCAAAATCCCTCCATGAGAATCATCACTGCTTTGTCAAGGAGCTTCCTTCCCAGGGCAGAACTTGATTCTGAAATGTTGGTGATGTGGTGGCCACTGGTGAGGGATGATGGATGATTTGGTAGATCTGAATAACCTGGCAGAGTTATTCAGAAGGGTAAAGCAGCACTTGGTGAAAGGCCTGCTGCACTTTTCTACAGTGACCAACACTTGGCAAGGCAGCTGCTGATACAATGGGGAGAGGACCATTTGTGATGAACAAGAGGGACTATTTCTTTTCCCAGTGCATGTTTGCCCCTTGGAAATGAGCTGATCAGGGAGGCCTCAGGGAGGCCAAAGGACCAAACTCTACAGCTGAATTTTTTTAAAGCCAGATAATTTTATGACTGCTGTTAAGCGCTGTAATTTACTTAAAGCAAGATAATGGTAAATGGAAACAAATCCAGTCCCGTGTTTCAAAGCTGATGTTCCCTGGGGATAGGGAATAATGTCTCTCCTTCAGGGAGGAAACCAAAGGGCAGGAGTATGGCTTCCTTTGAGTGCACTGGTGGGGGCCCCAGGCTGCTGCAGCCTGACAGTGGGGTGACAGCCCAGGGACCCTGGGTGCCATGGAGCACAGTGCTAATATCAGAGCTAGTTGTCAGATATTATGTGTGCACACTTATTCATACATGCAACCCACTGGGGATAAACTCTGCATAATCAGGCATCCACCACTGCCAGGCTGTGTGAGGGGAGCCAGGACACCCCACAGTAATGGGGCAGGGCCCTGGTTGGCAGCACAATGCTGTGACAAGAGGTCTGATTTTCACTGTATTCCTAGCAGAACCAGTGTAATTTGGCATAGTGCTTTTCTCCTGACCTCATCCCACATCAGGCTGGGAAGGTTAAATTCACCACCTCAAGAACCAAAGGCAGGACAGCAACATCGAATGCAGAACCAGGCTGAAAATGAAAGTCCAGGGTGGGTCTAGGACATCCTGTATTTTTAGCAGGCATGTGAAGAGAAGCGTGAGAGAACTTTGGAAATCCCATTCCCTGGGAACAGGCTGGAGAAGAGAACAGCTGGTAGTAAAGGTAAAAGGTAAAACAACACGAGCCATTTTGTGGGACCTGGTCTGGAAGTTGGGCTCCAGTCTTGTTAATCAAAGGCAATAGGACAAAAGGTTAGGGGCCACAGACCTCTGCAGGAGACATTCAGGTTCAGTATAGGTTACAAATAGAGAGGTTAAAACTGCCTGAGCCTTGAAACTCCCTGACAAGGGAATGCTGTGCACACCTCGGTGATGGAAACATTCAAGGCTATCAATAGTCAACACCCTCTGCCCGAGAGGTGGTTTGAGAATAGGGAGTTCAGTCCTGCCACAGTTAAAAGAGAAGGTCTGAATGATTCACTAGAAGTCCCTGCCAATCTAGATGACACACTGATAACCCCACAGGCCACGGACCACTGGCCTCCCCCAGCTGTCTGCCCTCAATTTCTTACCAACTGCTCGCTTTGAAACAAACTTTTACATGTTTCCAGAACATCTCCGGTTCTGTTTTCATCCATGTTAGAAGTGTTTTTCTGGTCAGAAAAATTGCTGGAAGAAAGAAAATATCTTGGTTGGCAAATTCAATCAATGAATCCAAAGCCCATATTACCTAAACCAAAGAGGAAAATTATTTTCTGCAGCTCTTCTAGCTCTTTTGGCTGGGCACCCTGAAGAGGGGGTGAATTAAGTTTGTTCTCAGCTTTTCAACCTCATTATAAGTTTGTAAGTATAATAATGGGTGGAAATGGGGTTATTTGTAAACACAGCACAGAATATCTGAGTCTCCGGGAAAATAAAGAGAGAGCCTCTTTGCACATTTTCACTGCCATCCTTTTTCCAAGTAAAAGTGCACCTTTCATGCTCTGCTGTGGGCCTTTAACAAAAACTTTTCTAACAAAAGCTTTCTTCATATCTTGTGACTGTAACTTTTCAGTAAACCAGAACTTTGCTAGTGCTCAAAAGCCCTAGCAGCATCTCCAGAGCTGTGAAACACAGTATATTCTCTCCAGGTAGCTGTAACCAAGGTAAATCACAGCGGTTCCCACCTAAGACTGCTCAAGAAATCTCTGTATAGCACAGCAAGAGCTTTAAGAGCTTCATTGGCATTTGTTCCATATTGCTTAATGTCTCCTTAGGGGCCATGGCCACCATCCCAAACAACATTTCTATGGCTTGCGTGGCTACATCCTTTTCCTGTGAATCAACGTTGGCATCTGCTCATCCAGAGTATTCAGGAGAAATATTTGCTGTTGCCTGGAGACTATGACAGGAGAAAAAGTATCAGGAGTCCTGAATTATTTTTACAGCTCTTTCTGTGATACTGTGCCACTGCTGAACAACCCCCTTTACCTGGCAGTTGTATCTAACAGGGTTTTAAAACCTGTGGAATAGGCACAGATATATTTGCCAACTGCCCAAAATACCTGTAAAGTCCTCCAGGGCCCACATGCGAAAGGCATCACGTAGAAATTACAAAATACATCCGCACGGGCCAAGCGGACTCCATCCGTCTTTGTCCATATTGCTTGCACTGTCTGTCCCCCCTGGAGGGAGACGAGCCCTGCAGGGAGAGCAGGGCTCCATGGAGAGCCCCCGGCTCATGTGCTGGGCAGCTCTGGTAGCACCGCAGCTACTGCAGGCGTGCCGTACCCACGGCTGTGCCTCCGGCCGGCTGCTGCCAAGACACTTGAAATGCACACAGAAAACGCTGAGCCCTGAAATGTTTCCACCGACTCCAGTTGTTAAAACCTTTCACGTCCCACCGGCAACCGCTCACATGTGTGGGGGATGAGAAAGCTTCCTTCCACCCAGAGGTGCAAGAAAACTCTGGAGCTGGCAGTCACGTGCTCCACAAACAGCCTCACAACCCGCAGGATCCTGGATGGAAAAATTTCACTTCCATGTGTTGACTAAGTTAATGTGGTGGGGATAGTGGGCGGACATAAAACGAAACTATGAAAAGAGATTAATTTGCAGCTGGAGCCCAGGCAGGGAGAATTCCAGTCCTCTGTTTGCTCAGAAAACGGCAGCTATTACCAAAACCCAGTCAAAAAAGGTTAGGGCAGTGGTAATAAAAAAACCAAGAAATCAAAACCGGGGGGAGGGAAAAAGCAGCAAAAGCGAAACAAAGCCTCTCTGGAAATTAACATGTGGAATTCAAAACATTCGCAGCATAATAAACCCAGGCGAGCCCGTAAAGCCGCGCTGGCCAAAAGGAGCTCTGTTCTGCCTACGAGGAAACCCGAGCCGGCGTCCCGGCCGGCAGCAGCCCCGCTCCTCCCGCCCCACGGCACAGCGCTCTCGCCCGCTGCCCTCGGCTATGTTTAACGCCGCGTCTGTTTCCACTCTAACCCCTTCAGTTTGGAGGAGGAGGATATAAATCAGCTGCGGAGCTGCCCACAGGGCTTAGTCACAGCAGGTATTGGTTTAGGGTGTCTTAGAGGAACTTTTTTTTTTCTTTCCCTCTGTAAGTATTCTAGGGAATAAGCATCGGCTTTGTGATGAAAAGGCGTTGCTGAATGGGCCAAAGAGTCTCTAAACAAAGGACATTTTACATGATCAGGCAGAATCATCTTCTAACACTTTGGACTGAACTCAGCCTTGAGGGCAAGAGCTGTTCTGAGAGTTGCCAGCAGACACTTGAAGTGTCCCCACCGAGCCAGTCTCACCATCTGTCCCGGTGTTCCCAGTCCAAGAGACCCTCTACAACTCCTTCACCCCTTCCTCCCATCTAACTCCTTCCTAACAATGGTTTTGCTGCTTTCCTCCTGTTTGTGGCTGGTTCATACACCTCAAGCTGCTTCTGCTGTGAGCTCCTCCTGACCCCTCTTCTGTGGGGCCCAGGTAAGGAAGGCATCGTCCTTCACTCTTAAATTTTTTGCCTATTTTCACTTCACTCACCACGCTTTTGCTTGTTGCTGGAGCATCTGGTCACTCAGCACACCACCTCTCTGCAGCAGAACTGCCTCATCAGCCCCACTGCGTGGTACCAGACCTCACACCTTCGTGTTTCCCTGTTGTAATGCAGGACATGAGGAGCCTCCGTGAAGCACAAGTCTGTCTCTCCCTCCCAGGCAGTGTTTTGCTGCCCCTGGACATGTCTTCAGCCTCCAGCCCCCACAACACCCCCAGCACTGAAGTCAGGAGTCTCTTTGTTCACACACTGACCACAGCACCTTCTCCCAAAGCCTCTTTCTCCAGACTCAAGCACATGCTAGCTTTCCCCAACACAGACCACACAAATTGCAGCAATTAGCAAGTGTAAAGGGCATGCTGTGGTTTTTGCCTGTATTATTGCATCTTAATAGTCATTCATATCCTTGGGCATGGTCATCAGATAGTATCCAGCAGGTTACATTATCTGGACCTTCCCCTCCATTTGATGCTCTTGAGCCCCACTGGAGAGAACCAGTTTATTGGCCTGTATGCACTTGAACATGAGTGGTCTTCAGACTCTAGACAGCATGGCTTCTCTCTCACTCATGCTATCACCATTCTGTGTGGACTCAGTCTCTGGCTCCCAATCTCCAATAGTGACCCTATCCTTTCCTTCCCCACTGCCATCTCCCCTCTGCTGTGCAAAGGCCTGGCAGAGCCTCTTCTTCCCAAAGTCCCAACCACAGACAACTGCACTTACTGCATAGGAACCATATGGACTGAAAATTTGAGCCAGCTTCTAACAGTCCTCCAAGTGTATTTCCTCTCCAAATTCTTTCCCTCTCTGCCTCCCAATATCATGACCATACTCATGAGACGACACAAACTCTTTCAGGGCCAGGAACTTGGGAAACGTCAGGGCTCCTTTTAAATTATATTTTTCATCACTTACAGTCTGGCACACCGTGTCTGTGTACAAGTGATACTAAACAAAGGTTGGCCAAAACCAGACATTTAAGTTCCCAACTGCCTTTAAAAACAAAACCATCAGCAACAACAAAGAACCACTATTTGACTTTTCATCTCTCTCCTATGATGGTCAGGAAATTAGATGGCCCCTGTTTCTACAGGTCCTAATTGCAGAACTGAAGGTGTTTTGGCACAAAAGCCACAGACAACCCATAGCAAAGAAGTGACTAGTCAATAGTGTCTCTGGAACACACACAGCTGTTGCAGGAATTAGGAAGGGGGGAGGCAGGTACCAGGGTGGGATCTGAGCCACCTGGAGCTCTGCAGATCAAAGTCATCACATTATTCCATACCAAGAGGGAACTGGCACAGCCAGCCACACACAATGGCTCTAATTTCCAAGATATATTGAGGGTGGATAGCACTAGACTCACCTGACTTCAAAGCCAAAAAGTAGTAAATGCTTGTAGCCCAGAGACATGGACCAAGTCCCTCCTTAGAAGGAGCCCACAGCAAGCACCCATGACTACAACAAAATGTATGCAAAGAGAAGCAAGAGCCACCATAGGTGTCCCCCTGTCCCACAGTAAGAACTGTAAGTGCCACCTGTGCAGTGTACAGAGGCACTCTTTGCCATGCCACCTTACAGGCATCTTGTTCTTGTGGGCGCTTCACTCTGCCCTGACACAGCAGGCACGCCAGGACCAACTGCACCAATGCACAGCCCCAGCCCCATTTTATGGCCACTCTGAAAGTCCCGTGCACCAAATCAATAAGCCAGAGTGGAGGAGTCCTCAAGCCAGAGGAACGTGTGTCTCAAAACTATCATGTCAGAATAGGCTATTTATACCTTTCTCAGTCTTGGCCAGGTTATTTCCAGCCATGGTAGGTTCACCTAAACAACCATTAGGTGAACTTGCTATCCCTGTGAGATGAGCATGGACAACTCATCCATGGTAAATACAAGCAAGGAGAAGTCTCTCTAGAGTATGTGCTGCCACATACCAAAGCTGCAATGGTAAATCTTTCACTGCTGAAGGCTCTTGCATCTTCATTCTGCATGAACCAGCTCAAGGTTAGTTTCAAAAAGCAAAACACAGAGTGACTGAGGATATATCATTAATAAACTCACAGGAGAAAAATGGTGCTGGCTTCCCGGAATCAGTGCACTTGAAGGACGAGGGAAGTACCCAAGTACCATGAGCAAAGATCTACTTTTAGCACAGCTTCCTGGTTGTTTGTCATACCAATAGCATTGTGCAACTGATACAGCTATTTTCTTCATCAATTATTAACTGGTCAAAGACTATTTGTTTGAAGAGCTGCACAGAAAGTCCAGAAAGGAAGCAAGCAGTTTCAAGCTCCATGTGTGTGCCCTGCAATAGGCTTGGGATCCCCTCCAGATCAGATACTCACACTCTTCAGGGGCCGACAGCTTGATTCCCAGCAGCAGAGGCACACCTGGGCACTTGCAGCAACTGGGCATGAGTCTCCCAGGCAGAACCCGTCCCTCACATGAGGCTCATTGCCTTTATGCCCAGCAGCAAGGCTGCAGTCAAGGTCCTGCTGAAGGCCAGCAGTGCTGAAGCTGTGCCTGAGGCCCTTCTTTCAGGGACCAGCACGCAGACCACACCATGCACTAGTTTACATCAGTATCTGCCAAACAAACTCCCCTTGCAGTGTTCAAGGGAAGCAGTTTCCATCAGCAACACTCTTCCTCCTCCATTTTTCCTCCACCCAGCTCACCAGACCACACAAGTGCATAGAGCTATCAGCAGAGAAGGTTGGCTTACCGGCCTAAGTCTTGAGGTATCCTACAGCTTTTGTTTGGCAGAACTTTTCCAGCATGAATTAGGAAATCTGAACATTGAGGCATGTTAGACAGCTGAAGGATTGGTGGTTCAGCAGCAACATTTCAGCCTCAGTTTGGAAGCAAAAGTTTGCTCCATAGGAGAGCTCAAAGGTGCACACACAAGACCTAATACCATGAGCAGTGCTGGCAGGGATGTATTCCTAAACAAAGCCAATGGCCTGAGAAGTTTCTGGGATTGCTGATACTTCAAGATATACAAGGGCTTAAACGTGACAGCAGGGTGACGTGTGCAGACACTTGAGCCCTCTCTGGGGGTTCATGTTCCTCTCCCCCACAAAGCACCAAACTGTGCAAGCAGACCAGTACCACTAACAAGACAGGACTGAGATTTGGAGTATCTCTAGCACTTTAAACATCCCACTTTAGCCTCACTCAAAACACACATAAGCCCTCCTTTAAGGGGAAGGAGCTATGCAGAAACACACAAGGCACACCAGCAACAAAAGCCAATCCCAGGTTTAAGCCATGCTCATCAGAAAGAACTTGTCAGGAACAGACTGAGTTGCTCAAGCACTCTGTAGGAGACAGAGAAGGTTAGAGGCCATCAGGGTAGGTCACATCTGGTATTTGCCGCCACTGATCTGCTCCCAAGCACTCGCAGGGCTGACCCACTGAATCAGTGAGGAACTGAAGGAGATGCCTGGGCACACTGTGGGCACTTCAAGCGTCAAGAGATGGGAAGCACCTGCATTTGTGGGGTTGTCTAAAGCCAGCCCCTCAATTTTTGCAAGTAAAACCAGCTCCACTGTCAGTTTCTTGAAAAAACTTGGGGTTTATTGATTTAAACTGCAAACAGTCATTACAAAAGAGATTCTCTTTTAAATAAACTCACACAAAGAGGAAGAAAAAGCAGTGTAGCAAACAGTAACAGGGGGAAAAAAAATTACATTCATTATTCTCTTTGTGCCAGTCCCATTCACCTTGGCAAGGAAACTCCAAACTTGGAATACAGAAATGCAAAGACAAACTGTATTTGGAATGTCTTCAGATAGGCACTTTGAGCCCAAGGCTTTTCTCCTTGAAGAATCTATACAAGTAGAGGAAGAAAAAGGTCTTCCTTCCACGTTGTCTCGCAACAGAGCTCAGGTGTGTACATTCTAAAGCCCAGGTAGGCAAGACCCGGGAGAGGAGAAGAGAAGGAGAAGAGAAAAGGCAAAGATGCACAACAACTCCATTTGCAGTCCAACACAAAAAAAGGGGGAGGGAGTTCTAAAATAAATAATCCAAACACAGTTTTTGCATTTTTTTTTTAAATTAATTTTTCATTTTTTAAAATAAAATAACCAAAAAAGTGTAAAGTTACAAAAAATGTCATTGTAGTATAATATATTAAACTGTGGGGAAAAAAGGAAAAAAGACACTTCACAATCTTAAGATTAATATGGAAGATCATAATTTAAACATAAAAGAATATATTCTATGGATTCATCATCCCGATAAATATGAACAAAATTAAAAAGCAAAGGTTTTGGCAATAAATACGTTTTGATAAGTTAAATAAGCTTTTTATATTGTTGTGCAGTGACAAGCAAAATTTGCTCTCCAATTTCTGAAAAGTTATACAAAATTAAAAACCCAGAAAAAAATAATAAAAAGCTTGGCGTGAGTGCTCTAAGATAGGTCTAAAGTACTCTAGAGCAAAACCATTAAAGCTATGTCTACTGGAACTTTGTTTACACGAACTTGTGTGTGTGGAATGACTTCTGTTGGCCCCACCCCTCTATTTCTTTATTTGTTTTAAGATGTCACATGTATACATGGGGAACTTTTAGCACCAAAATCAAGTCTCTCATAGTCCATCTGTTTTTCTGCTTTTCTTTTGTTTTCTTCCTCCCAGTCGAAGTCCCACTCATGTTACAATCTTTGTCCGTTCTCAGCTTTTCTTCCCACAGACCTGAGCGGATCCAGGCAAGATTTAGTCTTTAAGGGGAGGGGAGAAAGAGGACTGGATGTTAACACCTGCCCACATGCCTGCAGCCTAGCAGAAACTGGCCACTTGGAAAGGGACTGGGAAGGGGCGATGCAGTACATGGCCAGTGGAGGGAGCCGGATTCGGACATTTCCTGCACATCTGGAAGTGCACAGAGCTGCTGGTGCCCTCTGCAGCTGGAGAGGTAATACAGTCACAGTGAAAAGTGTTAAAAGGCACTAATTTTGTAAACGTTATTGCTTCTCATCGTAATTTTGGCACTTAAGGTTTAAGCCAGTGGGTATCAGGCAGGCAGGTGGACATGTTAACATCCAGCTTGGACTACTGGGGATAAGGTGAGGGGAGTTCAGCTTAACATTGTAATAGAGGTGGGGAGGGGCAAGAGGAAACCCCAGATTAGTCGTCGGAGATGGAGAGTCTGCTGAAGATAGGAAGACGTCTTGAGGTGTCCAGGATAGGGGAATCTGAGCCGCTGTGGCTGCTGCTGGAGCTGCTCAGATAGCCCTCCTGGTCAGAGAGGGAGTCCTGAGGACTGGGTGGCGAGTCAAACATATTGGGGGACTCGGACATGGGCCTGAACAAGAAGGTGGTGGGGGAGCTCCCGCTGGGCACCTGCACCCCCATGCTGGGGGCAAAGAGACTGACCAGCTCCTGGCTGGAGAAGGTGAAAGGGTTGCTGGCGCAGTCAGGCAAGGTGGGGGAGCCCAGCAGGTCGTCGGCGCTCAGCATGGGCGGCGGTGTGATGGAAGTGGGGCTGTCCAGCAGCCCGCTGGCAGCAGCGCTGGGGAAGCCGGCGAAGCTGAAGCTGTGCTGCAGGCGGGGTCTGTCGCTGACGGCGGGCTCCCGGCTCCCCGCCACGGCGCGGCGCTCCTCCGCGTTGTGGATGAAGTGGCAGCGCGGCCCGTAGGGGCAGAAGCCGATGGTGTGGAAAGTGCGGCACAGCTCGGTCTTGTACTTGGGGTGACGGGTGAGGCTCCTCAGCTCGTGGATGCCGTGGGCGAACTGGCACTTGTCACCATACTTGCAGGCGCCGTTCTCTTCGAAGGGGCGGCACAGCTCCGTCTTGTAGCGGCTGGAGTTGACCTGTCCCCCGGGCTGCTTTTGCTGCAGTAGGCGCTCGCCACCCTCGGAGAAAGAGCGGTCCCGGAAGCGGCTTTCCCGGGGGCCCAGCATGGGAGCCGGCTCCCCTTTCAGGCTGCTGAGGAGCTGGTTCTGGTGAAACTTGGAGTTGGGCAGGGTGACAGAGTGCCTCCTAGGGNGCAGAGTGCCAGAGTGCCTCCTAGGAAACCCCCCGCCCGCCGGGGTGCCCACCGCCTTCCTGTCCAGCAGGCACCCGCTGACACCCGAGGGGCTGTAATTCAACATCTTGTTGCTCTGCGGGGACAAAGCAAGGGCCGGTCACGTCACTGCTACTACCACCACCACCTCCTCCGACATCCCCACGCAGCCCCG
>VYXF01002413.1:56810-68739 GCA_013397295.1 Polioptila caerulea
CGGCCGCGCCGGGCGGCGGCTCCGCGGCTCGCGGGGTTTTCCCGCGGAAAGCCAGCGGGGCCTGCCTGGGGATGGAACGGGCCCGACCCGTGCTCGGCCGCGTCCGTGCGCCCTGCAGGGCTTTGTGCTGGTCAGCCACCGCCCCCCTGCCCTCCCTCGGAGCCTTACTCCTTTCAAATTTCTGCTGAAACCTGGCAGGCTCTGCAAGGGGAAATAGCTCACATCCCCAGTAATGTAAGTTGTTAAAATACGTGTCTGCCCTTTAAAGGGGCGTTGGATAAATCCTGCCTTTTCTCCCAGTCCCCAGGACTCAACACTGTAAAAGTGAAAAATGAAGAAAGAAAATAAGGTCTCTAAACAAGTAATCTGTTCTAGGTTTTAGCAAGCAAAGTATGATTCATACTGATATCGGTATGGCAGAGACGAGGGGGGACAGTGGTGGCAGTTTCTGTATGAAAATAAAACTGAGCCCAACTGTTGAAGGCTTGTCAAAACCAGGGCGCCTCAGCGCTCTGTCTCTGCCCAGTTATCCCCCTTCGCCCCAGCTGCAACTTCAGCAAGGCTGAGCAATGGCATCTGGGCCCTCTTCCCCAGGCAGGCGGGCGAGGGGGGCTCTGCCCCGGCACTGCGGGCTCTTCCTCCTTCCCTGCACTCCGGCTTGGCAGGGAGAACAGAAACCCCTGCCTTGGGCTGCAGAGCGCTGACCCGAGCGGCCGTCGCACCGAAAACTTCAAACAAATGATCCACTTCCTCCTCTGTTTGCTTTGGAGTCGCGGCATCTGGACTTTGCCCTGGTGGCTGATCTTTTTCCCCTCCTTTGGTCTTCAAGAACAACCAAAATAACCAACCAAGAGAAATGCCCACAGGCTCGAGCTATTCCAGATTTTTTTTTTTTAATTATCATTATTATTATTATTTCCTTAAGGAGAGCAATCAGGTTCCTCGAATTTCCTTCTCTTTATAGTTTCTTTTTTTTTTCCCCCCCTCGCCTTGGCCAGAAGTGAGGAGTAGACAGGGGAGGGAACAGCCTATTATTTTCTGCAGTTGTTTACTCGTTCTGTAGATGGTGCTTGTTCCCAGGGCTCTGAGCCTCTCTATAATTAAACCCATTTTAATTGTTAGTTAGAAACGTCATTTCGGGGACTTTCCAAGAGTTACCGAGAAAGCCAGCCGAGATAACTATTTCACTACCGAATCGCTCCCAGCCTGGTTTTTGCCCGGTTCCTCCTGTCGTCCAGCCACGGCATGAGGCTGATGCCGGAGTGGGATTGCAGCAAGCGCAGGGCCAGCAGCCCCTCCGGCAGCACAGCCCTCTGCCCCTGCTGCTTTTGTGTCATTCGCTTGCGCCGTGTGCATTTGTTTTGGAAACTTGGGGTTTAAAGCTGCACATTTCCGCGGATCAAGTGGCAAAGGCTGAAGCTGAGAAGGAATTTTTTTCCAGTGATTTAGCTTGGCAAACCCCGACTCCGTGGTGGTCTGCCTTGTATTGCCTCCGCACATGCTCAGCTCAGGAATTTAGCTGCTCACCCCACCTCGTGGCTAAAAGTCAGAGCCCTCCGGGCCAGAGTGAGAATTTGTGTGGGCATGAATTCACACCGAGCAGAGGAATGAAAAAACTGGAGCCTTACACCACCCGCCAGAGCCGTGCCAGAACTTTGATAGATGCAAATGAATAAAGATAGGTAAATGAATAAATGAAAGTCAATTATTAAAGAAGATTACTGAAAAAGTGAATGAATGCAATGCCATGCTCACCAGCCTTCTTGTGTGAGTCAGTCCATCCAAGCCCAGCAATTCCAGTTGCGATACTGCAGCTGGGCCTGGGAAGCAGGAATAGATGTCCAGAACCTCCCAAGCCCTTCTCAAACTTGTCCTCAGCGCAGGAGCCGCTTTTGGAGCTCTGTCCTTCCCTGGGTCAAATGCAAGCAGGCGCCAAACTTGTCACAAAATACAGAGGGATAAGATCCTGCATTAGACCTGTGCACACATTTAGCAGAGGAATTAAGAACCGCTTTTCTGTGTGAGAGCTGAAACAGCCCAGAGTGGCCAGAAGGCAGGGAACAAGAAGGGGGCACTGAATGAAATGATAAAGGCAGGAAGTTTAAAGGATTAGTTTTTCCAATTGCATGTGTGTATAAAACTATGGGCTCATTGGCACATGATGCTGTAGAGGTCAAAAGTATAAACTGGGTCAAAAAAGCAATTCGACAAATTTATGGAGGAAAAGTCCCTGGAGGCTTACTAAAGGCAAAGGCAGACCTCTGCAAAGTGTTGCTGGACAATGCACAGCAGAAGTATCACACTCTCATCCCCATTTCCCCCATAAGCACTGACTGCTCTTGGAGGTAAGAGGACAGCCACAACAGATCTTTGGTCTGATCCAGTTTGGCACTGGGATGTTCAGATCAGCACTATCTTGTCCCTGAGCCGCTGAGCACGGGTTCACACGCTGGCCTCTGCTAAAGGCTGGAGAACAGTCTCATGGGGTGGCTGCCCACTTTGCCCAGTTTAACTTCCCACCAGGGTAATAAGAGGTTACTTTGAGCACTGAGTGTAAACTGAAGCCAAGTGCCAGCTTTGCCACAAATATATTTGATGATGGTGCAGCTCCTGTGGCAAAAGAACAAGGTTGCTATCTTAAGACACCTGCACTTCCACTCACCTGCAGCCATTTGGCAGTAGGAAGCCTGCAGATCTGCTTGCGTCAGGGTTACTGAGCAAGAACTCGAGTACGGAAAAGCCTGAATTGTTGAAAACAAGGTGGGGGTGGGGTGTTTGGGTTTATTCCCCCTCCTACCTCTCAGTTCCCAAAGTTTCAAGGTAGGAAAGGGAAGTGCTTTCGTCACGAGCAACGTTTTCCCCTGTGAGTTTCAGATGAGTTGGGCATTTCACACCCCTGCTCCCATGGGAATCCTCCGGTAAACAGACATGTCTGGTCTGCAGCGGTGCTCCGATGTACAGAGGTTGAGAACAGAGGAAGGACAAACCTCCTGACTTTATTTTTGCCGGGGGTGTAAAATGAACCAAGGCTTTCTGCAGTCACTTTTCTATACATATCTTCTGGGTCTGATGCTATTTTTGTTGGCTGTGACCCTGGAGGTGTAGGTGTGGAAGTGCCTTTCTGCTGGTCTCTGCAAGCGGGTGTAGATGTTTCCTCTGTTCCAGGCGCCTCCTCAGACTCTGTGGCCTTTCAGGGCGAGTAGGCGGATGTCAGCGTGGCCTTTCCCCACCTGTCTGTAACTTTTTAATACTTCCTTTTATTTTGGCCTCGTGCTTCTTCCATGGAACATCTCTGGGTAGCCACTGGGAGGTGTAAATGGCTTGAGATGGAAACCACAGCTTGTAGGTGCGCCCTCTGCCAGGCTTTTCTGGCACCCGAGGAAGTCGGGTTCTCCGCCTGCTCCCAAGCAAAAGGGATATTACCAGCTGCTCGGTGAGAAAACAAATTCACAGATACAGGAAAGTGTGTTAAGGTGGTGGGAAGCAACAGGAGTGAGATTCCTGGCAGCTCGGGTATGTAAACATTCATAAAATAGAGAGTGTGTGCATGTGTGTACTTTGTGGTGGCAGGAAACCCAAGAAGCTAGCTCCATTATTTTTGCTGGAATTGGTAGCAGCTGTACCAGACAAATATTATAAGCCCTTAATCCTCCTGACTTTACACCTGTGAATGACCTAAAGACGATCCAAGGTGATCTAAATCACAGCACATCTTTACTAATTAGTAATGGGGTTTGGGATCTATTTTAATTGTTCATAAAAAGGGCTTTCTGTTTTTCAGTAGCTCAGATGCTGAGCTACCTCTGGGGGAAATGAGGGGAAGACAGGAGGTGGAGGTAATGTGTGGCCTCTTCTGAAGTGTCACATGGATGTGACTAGCCTGCCACAAATTTAGCACCGGTGGCACTGACAAGACACTGTAGTGGAAAAAGCAGAGATGTCCTTTTAAGCAGACGCAGGGTAAGGAAATTGGCTGAAGTTAATGGATCTAAGTTATAATTTCCAGTGGAAATACTAATGCAATTAGTGTATTTCCACACTGCAGGACAGCAAGCCCATGCAAGTGTTTAGCTGTTTGTCTTGACTGCTCCGGAGGCTGGCCTAGCCACATTCTGGGGTCTGTCCGGCTACATCCAGACACATGCAGCCTGTGCTGAGGGTGGGAGCAGGGCTGAGACAACGCATATGTGGCAATAGGTTTGAGGCTGGAGGAAAAGACCATCACCAGGACTGGCTGCTGCATGGTTGTGGAAAGTGAAGGTGCCCGACAAGGAACATTTGCCTCCCTGCCTGTGACCTGGGTGTGGGGCTGTTACTTTACCTCAGCTCCATGGCAGTGCAGTCCCCAGCTGGGGTCTGTACATCCTGTCTGGACACAGGGACAAGCAGGAAAGCCCAGCAGCCCCCTCTCACAGCACCACAGATCTCCCTGCTGCCCACTTGCTGCTGGCACCCACCACCTCCTGCAGAGCAATATCCCTCTTCTTAGGGGTGTGCCTGTTCTCAGTGAAGTTACAATCCCTCTAGGGCAAGGCACAAGACTTCTCTGATCTCCTCCCTGAACATGCTGCAAGTGTGTGAAGCTAGAGAAGGGATTGCCATCCTACCAGTGTGGTAATGGGAGCTGAGGAAGTGCCCAGCCTGGCTACAGCAAGGCAAGGTATGGAGCAAGATGTGTTTCTCATCGGGGTGGAGCAGAGCCACAAAGCTGCTCTTGGGGAGACTGGTGTACTATCCTGCTGCAGGTCCCTGGAGCAGCACCCCATCCCCTTCCTGTGGAGAGTCTGCATCCATGGGAGAGCCTGTGCAGCCAGGTGCCCCCATCCTCTTTCCTCCAGGTCTCAGCTGGGCACAGGGTGGTCCTGGGGTCGCCAGCATCCCTGCTGAGCCCAGCCTCAGGAGCGGATTATTGTGTGCCACAAGGGCGCAGCTTCAAATAGGTTCCTTTAACCTGGCCTAATCTGCACAGGGCTCTGTGCCTGCCAGGGCAGAGGGAAGTCAAATGTATCTCACCTCAATAAATTGTTGTTCAGGTTGAGGGAAGTGCCAGAAGCATTGTAAGAGGCTGTTGGCAGATTCCAGAAAAAAAGAAGCCAGCAACACCTGCTGTACATCAAAACAGCAATTACCCTTGCATCAATGAGATGGTTAATACATGTAACAAATGGTTGGGGACATGGAAAGGCATAGATCTCAGAAACCATGACAAAATCAGTTTTTTCAAGTCCTGTGTCCGTGGTCCCAAGCTGATACACAGCAGGATGATAATGCAGCCAGAATGGTTTCTGTTGGCCTCTGCCTGTTTCCAGCCACAGCAGCCCTGGCTGCTGATTATTCAGCAGACATTAACCAGTGGAATATTTCCATGATTTTTTTTCTCAAAAAAAAAAAAAAAAAAAAGTGCTGGGATGAAATGCTTTCATCTTTTTATTTTCTTTTTTGAGAAAGCCTAAGACAACTCTGGAGCATCTTGGATCATGACATTTATGTGACATGCAGTGCTGTTGTCAGAAGGTGCTACTTGCTGTGCTGGTGGCCACTTACCTCCAACAGGCTCAGCTGTAACCCTCTGAAAAATACCATGTTGTCCTTTCACAGTGGAGCTTGTCATAACCTTATTTCCAAACATATGGGTTGCACTCCACACATCTTACAGCTCCATGAGATATTTGCATTAGGGAGGCAGCTTGCTTTCCCGCCTATCCTGTTCCATCAAAACACACTTTTAGCACCAGGCAGGAAGCCAAGGTCAAGCCTCCTTTTCTTGTTTTTTTTGTTTTTTTTTTTTTTTGTTCCTCCTGCCTGCTCTGAATACATTATAATACAGACTTCAGCTCCATTATTATATCTTTTCCCACAAGACCGTTGCCTCATTCAGACCTCAGCAGGGAACATGCTTTCATCTCTGCCAGCTGGGCATGGCTGGAGAACCCTATGCCTGTAGGAGCTCCAAGGGGGAGGACACGGAGGTGAGGCTTTGCAGATTCCCGTGCACAGAGGACAGAGTTTGCTTAGGTCCAAATCTGGTAGGACATTTCCAGGGAGCCTCTCCCACTGCCTCCCTTGTCAGGCCAGTAATGAAGAATGTCAATGACATGGGATTACTCCCATCTGTTTTTAAGTGCCTAAAAGTTAGGTGTCTAAACCTAATTAGTTGGACAGGCTTCCTGCATGGTCAATGGAGACAAACAGGCACCTTTAGTGTATGATTCATTTCGCATATCTTGAAGTTTATCTTGAGAAGGGCTGACTCACCCGACAGCCAAGCACCCGCTTCTCTTCTGTGACTGTAAAGGCAGATCAACGACTTGCTGAGGATTTGACAGCTTCATTTTGGGTGTCCCAAGCTGGGCAAGGTGAGTCCTACTCCCAGCTGTGGCAGTGGCTGTGGCAAGCATCATCACTTGGCTGCTCTGGCTTGCCCCCCTCCCACACTGTTTCCCACAGAAGGTCCATTTCCAACCCTGCCCAAGCAGGGCTGGGTTTTAGTCTGTCCAAATCACATTATCAGCCCTTATCACATTATCAGACCAAGTTAAATATTTATAAAGCACCTGGGGGCAGGGTCCACATCTTTCTTCAGTTTGTATATTCCCTCGAGGAGCAAAGCCCCTGTGCTGGTTTGCAACCCTTTGCAGGCTGGTGCAATACAGCACTATGAGTTCCTGTGCCAATCTGCAGGTCTTGACAAAATGCAGCTGGGAATGCAGAAAGACCTCATGGACATTGGGAAATAGGCAGGAGTGAATCATAAGAGTCAGGAGAAGCAACTAATGTGTGGGAAAAAGGCAAATGTGCTACCTCGGCACAAACATACAATAAGGAAGTATGTAATAATAATTATTGTTATTGTAATACGGCCTGGGTGAGCATTTGGGAAAAAGATATCTAATAACTGACAAGCGACGTGGCTCGGTTTGTTTTGATCTGAAATTCAAACAATGGCTGTGTTTATAAGGCACTAATACGCAGGGCACTGGCACCACACCAACTATGCACTCCCCAAGTCGGGTTTATATAGGTCATGCCAAACAAATAATAGTGTTCTTCAATATAATTACTGATTCATTACAGAAAGAGAATGTAATTGAGTCTGTTTGGATTTCAGGGAGTTGTTAGATATGGTAAATTCATACATTTGAACTCAGATTGGGAAAGCTTTGTGTGCTCACCTACTTCTGCTCATCCAGGAGTCAGTGATAAAATTCCCACTGCAGCCTGCCCTGGCAGCATGGGAGCCTTCCCTCAGGCTTCAGCAGTTGCTCCTGCTCCTGCTGCCCTTTGCAGACTCTTTCAGTGCCCTTTGAAGCACTTCACAGGTAAACCGGGAAACTAAACTAATGTTAGAGCAAGACCCACATCCAAATATGCTGGACATGGCTCTTATCTCAGGTAATTGCACCCACCCCTTGATCCTGGGGACATGCAGGCCCCTCCACTTCTGAACCTCCTGGTCCATGGCCCACTTCTGGATGTGTCTCTTGACACACATCATCTCAGTGTTACTGCAGGGGAAGGCAGCAAAAGGCAGAGGATGGGATGGGCTGGCAGTGCCCACCAGCTCCCTGGACACGGACACCCCAGCTTAACTGGCACATTTGGCCACAGGAGAGGTAAAGTGTGTTGTTCTCATCCTGGGATGAGGGTGGGGTTGGGCAGTGGTGGGGCCATGCTCCCACCCAGCATGGCAAGCAGGTGCTACCAGCGCTCAGCGTGAAAGGACAAGAGCTGGGCTCCGAAGGTGAGGGAGGACCAGGGCTGCTGCTCTGGTGGCTTTTGAATGACTGCCACATGCCATTCCCTGGGGTGTGGTGGACTGGCATTTTGGCTTTCCCCAGGGAGACCTGGGCAGTCCTACACCAATCTGAGGTGTTTCCTGCTGGCTTCCACCCTGTGTGGACCCTGCAGAGCACACAGGGATGGATGATGGTGCCCAGAGGAGCAGCAGCAACACCCAGCACAGCTGGCAGTACCAGTGACAGGGCATTGCTCTGTGTGGCCACCTGGGCTCAAGGGGTTTACCCAGGGAAACACAAGTCATGTCTATCACTGGCCCTGCTGCTGCTCCCCACAGCACAAAGAGCAGAACCCCTGGTCTCCTTCCTCCCTCCTGCCCTGCCCAAGGGACACCTGCCTTTTAGAGAAAGGCCAGACAGGACATCATGTGAGGCTTCCAGAAAAATGGGGACTGTGCCGGTCACACTGGTGGACCAGCACCCAGCAGAAGGAGCACTGATGGAGCACTAGACCCACTAGTCAGTTGATTTCTGTGAGCTTCTGAAGAAGTTCATCAGGAACAAGTAGGGACCATAGTAATTTATGCTTTCAAAAGGTCTTTTGATAAAGGCCTTTCCAAGAATGAACTTGGCAGCCATGGTATGAAAAGTCCTGTCACGGATTGAAAATTGAGTCAGAACTGACTGGTTGGGGGGAAAATCCATTACAAGCAAAAGGCCAGTGTTCCAGTTGGGGAATAAAAGTTTACTGGGTGGAAGGGGGTGGTGGGACCATGCCTGGCAGAGATGAATGCAGCCCTCTGAATACTATTACAAAAATCAGTGAAGGGGGAAGAAGGATAAAAAGGCAACAGCATTTGCTGCCAAGAGGGAACTATGAATTATAAATGCAAGCAAGTCTTGGCAGGACTGGGAGGGACTCCAGCAGATTCTAACTAAACTTGGAAACCAAACCACCATGACGGAGAAAGTTCAGTGCACACAAATGCCAAAGCAAGCTGTTTTAGAAGAAGTTGGGCAAGCCTCTAAATCTGAATTAGATGTTGTGTTGTGAGAGTCAGCAGCAGACAGGGGCAATGACTGTTAAAGCATCACACATAAGAGACCTGCACTGTGGGTCAGCATGAAAAACGTCATCGTATAGCCTGGGTACCCATCACAGTCCATGCCCACTTGCCACTGTGAGGCAGGACCTAAAGAAATATTGTAAGATGGACCATACTGAGTCAAGATCAAAAGTCCACCAAAGGCAGTATGCAAGAACAGAGACAGGATCAAATGAAGAGCTGGATAGGGCACTTGTTCTGTGAAGGGAGGTTAAGGACTCTAATATTATTTCATTTGCAACAGGGATGAGGAAGGCTACAAAACAATAGTTCCCTTCAGCAACAACTGGCTGATGCTTTCGGTTTATTTGTGCTCTGCAAGTTGAAAAGAGAGATGTAAAGGTGCTTTTAAAAATAGTTGCAGGGAAGTTTGTGCTTTGCCACTGGGCTGCCTCTCAGTAGTGTTCCCGACTGGATGTGATCTGCTGATAAGCTTGTACCTGGCCTGAACTCAGCTGCCTCTGCGTGCCAAGCCACCCGGAGCAGTGTACCCGCTCAGGATAGGTTGCTGACGCCCATTTTTACAGAGGTTGGATGCAGTTGCCTTGTGGGCAACCTCCAGCCCTGGGCAGCAGCTGGTGAAGCCCCACCTGTGCTCTGAAAGCCTGCTCACATCAGTGCCCGCCTGTCACAGAGTGGGACTACTCTGCAGGGCCAAATATGGTCCCTGGCAGGATGTGGTGACACCAAGACCCATGCAATAAGGAGTGGAAGGGAGGTCTGCATGTAAATAATTTACTAGTATGACCTAAATGCTATCAGGCCCTTGTTTATTTTTATGAAGTTACTAAAGAACCATGCTGATTCTGAAACAAGTTTGGGGGACCAGAGAAGTGACATAGAACAAAGGCATCTGTCCCCAGTGTGTGGCAAGGAAGCCGAGCTAGGAGGGGAGAGATGCCTTCTGAATTTCCAACTTTTCCTGCGTACAGAAACTGTGGAGAAACCAGAGAGGGAGAAATGCCGCACATTTTACAGGTGGCTGCACCAGAAAGGTGGGAGCTTTGCCACATGCTCTGTGGATGACCATGGAGGGGAAATCGTTTGCTGGATGATGTTTGTCACTATTTCAATCAGGGTTTTTGGATGCTCCCAGCTGCCAGTGCTGTGCTGGGGCCATGGATCCACAGAGATGTAGGATTTTGGCTGAGAAACAAAAGCAAAGCCTGGACTTACTGTCATTAAAGAGGAACTAATCATGCTCCTGACAAGAGCAGAGACACTGGGCCTGGAGTCTGGGCTACTGTGCAGTGCAGGTGGTGAGCACTGAGGGCATGACGTGATGCCCTGCTCCACAGCACAGTTTCCTCGGTGTTGTGAAGCCCAGGCAGCCTTGAAGACCCACAGCAGGATGCTTCCTCCTTACTACCTTATCTTCTTACCAACCCTTTGCTTTCTGTAAGGGGATAAAAGGTGTTGCAGGCAGATGAGATATTGATTGCTGGCTACTGGGGCTGAAAAAAGAGGAAGGCTAATCCTCCGACTTTCCTACTCTTTTTCCCCCCCCTATGTCTCTATTCTATACATCAGAGATCTAATTTTTCAGCTATGAAAAGCATGCTGTTCATGTTAGCTAGCACAGAGAAAAACATGAAAACTCTGAAGAGAGTCAAAGACTAGGTTCAAAAGCAAACATACAGAATTCAACATTACTGGTTTTATTTTTTCTTAGTTATGTTCCTTAGGTGACTGACAGTATTTTGGAACCTGTCTGTTAAGCATTTTGGATTAGTTCTCTTGGAAAGGCAAAGATGTGGGCCCTCTAGTGCCACTTGGGAAATGCCAAGATACCAGCCCACAGCTCTGCAGGGGGAGGTGCTACCTGGCAAGTACCAAGAGCTTAGAAATTTGGGAGCACCCCAGAGGGTCAAGGAGAAAAACAGATCAGTTTTTCTCTTTAGATCTCCTGCATGTGGCTGGTCCAACTGGATAATAGGTCCAGCAGTAACTCATAGCAGCAAGAAACTCTTCCCATTCAATGGTTGCCTGATATCCTGTGTGAAGTGAGAGTTCAGCCAGTGCTGCTTTGTTTCTCTGTGGATGAACACTTGCTATCTCAAGGCCTACAGAGTGAGCACTGTTAGACATTAAAATAATTTTTAAGAAGTCTTCTGACTCTACAGTGCCTTTCAGTTTGTGTACACTGAGCTGAGAAATCACGCCCACCAATTGTTACTGAGGTCAGCAGCTGGTTGGCCCACCAGTACAATGCCAGGATGCTGGGCAAACTTGTGCCCCTCCTCCCAAGTTCAGATGTGTTTGAGATGTGCAGCTCAAAGATGACCAGTCTGTTATCTCTAATATTGTCGATGGATAAAAATCCCACAGGTTCAAGATGTGGTGGATGTGACTGTGTCTGTTGCAAATGGAGCTGTTCCAAAATGCAAACCAGAATTTCAAAATGTCACTAAAATACTGAAGATCCATTGAGGAGCAGGTGTGGGGGTGGTGGATGGTAAAGGCTTCCTTACTGTGAAACTGTTCGTAAGAGGAATTCTGCTGATCAAGGGAGGATCCTACAGTCACCTCCAACAGTCTAAGCAGAATGAAAAGCAGCAGCAGCAGCAGCAAAAGCCAGTAATGCACCAAAAGATGAGTGTTCAGCCTAAATCAGACCAATAAAACAGCTGTGCTAGTGAATTAATATGCTAACTAATCCACATCTCCTGAAGCAGTCGAACCCTCAGCTACAGAGCTCATCCCAGGAAGAAGATTGTTGCAATGATGATGCTCCGGAGGGCCCTGGAGCTCTGTCTCATAGATGAATTGTGTATGTGTATGACCAGTTTGCATTTGTGAAGTGCACACATTTCAGACAATCATAGAATCATTAAGGTTGGAAAAGACCTCCAAGATTATTCATTCAAACCTTTGACCGAACACTACCATGTCAACTGAGCCATAGCATTAGGTTCTAGATCCAGTCATTTCTTGAATGCTTCCAGGGATGATGACTCCACAACCTCCCTGGGCGGTTCATTCCAATGTTTGACAATCCTTTCAGTGAAGAAATTCTTCCTGATGTCCAACCTGAATCTCCCATGGTGCAGCTTGAGTCCATTTCCTCTTGTGCTGTCACTTGTTGCC
>VYXF01002413.1:68872-81025 GCA_013397295.1 Polioptila caerulea
CTGCTGGCCACACTGTTCCTGATACAGGCCAGGGTGCCATTGGCCTTCCTGGCCTCCCGAGCACACGCTGGCTCATGCTCAGAGATGCTGTGGACCAGCACCCCCAGGTCCTGTTCTGCTGAGCAGCTTTCCAGCCACTCTTCCCCCAGCTCCATGGGGTTGTTGTGACCCAAGTGCAGTACCCAGCACTTTGCCTTAATGAACCTCATACCACTGGCCTCAGCCAATGATCCTGCCTGTCCAGGTCCCTCTGCAGATCCTCTCTTTTGTACCAGAAAAAGTAAACAATAAGTGGTTCTGTGCATGTATTAGATTAAGAAGAGTGTGCATATTTGTGTGTGTTTGTGCTGGCTTAAGGAACTGTGTATGTGCATAAGAACAAGTGCTAGTGAACACATAGCAAGACACTGAGTGGCCATCACACATCTGCATGTCAGCGCTCGAAACTGCGGCAGAAACAGCGAGTGCTACCACAGGGAGCGAGGGTGGGCAGGGCTGTCTGAGTGCTCATTCACTGTGAGAGCTCACTGAGTGGTTTTGCCAGCTGTGGGGAGTGTGGGCTGGTACTGACAGCAGGGCAGAGGAGTAGTGCTGTGGGCACAGGCACCCACGTGCATGGGAAGGGAGCAGGACAGGGTGTGTGGCACTGCAGTGCTGGAGGGGAGATGCAGGAAGGCTTTTTCCCAACTGTTTATACAACATGGTTTGACTCAGCAAAGAATTAACATGGTAAAGAAAAATCTAGAAATGCTCTTGCCAGCTACAAGCAGAATGATCAGCATACACAGGATGTGGTAAGAGCTAAAGGCGTCCCGTTATTAACTTCACTTTTATTTCAAGGGGATTCACTTCTCTGTTCTGGTTCCCATTTGGGAAGTGAAACCTGAGGTCATGGTACCATCACAAAAGAAATACTGGTTACAGCTCATTTGTTTTTCTGCTTTATTATTATCTTTTAAAAGGTTACTTTGCTTTTTCTTGAATGGAATTTATTGAAATTGCTGGTAACGCATCAAGTCCTTACTCTCTGTTTCTCTCCTGTGGAATAATCTCATTTGCTCTCATTTGAAACTGTTGACTCTGAGGGGAGTGTTTATACCTCACAGTATGGTGCAACCCAGAGCAGAGGGAAAAATGCAGGTTCCTCCTAAGCACATCCACAGCCTGTGCACTGCTCCCAAGGTGCTTTGTAAACATTTATTCATTCTCGTACACATGCTCCCTTCCCTCCCCCGTCAGGTGAGGAAATATTGTTGTCACCATTTCACAGATGGAAGAAGTGAATGCAGATAGGTCTGGTGACTCACCCGCAGCGCTGGGGCTGATCTAGAGCTGAGGCGTTAAGCTCGCAGCCACCTAATTTAACCCAGCAGGTCACGTTCCCACCCCGGCCTGACAGTATAGGCAGTGCCAGCTCCAGCTACCTGCCACCCACTTGTCCTGTGGAGCAGTAACACTCATCTCCACGTTTGCAGAATGAGATCAGATTGCTGTGGCTTATTCCATGTGGTGTTGTCATCAGAGTGTGATATATCATTACGATATCGTGATGTTATTAGGCCTGAAACTAACGCAAGGCCACGCACAGAACAGAGGTAGGCAGTTGAAAATCAGTGACCATGTACTCCTCCACCACATCACAGGCACACACCCTGCACCAGGGTGTTGGTTGACTCCACCACACTGCAAGGATCTGCAAGCAATCTGTGTGCTGGGCAGGGTCTCTCCACCTTCTCCTTCGGGGCCTGGGTTAATTTCTGCCCATACCGTCCTGGTGCAAATGTCTGAGGGAGGAAAGATGGCTCTGTGAGGAGATGGAAGGAAAATGTTTGTCTCTAGAGTGGAAATGGCTCTCAAATCACATGGTCAGGAGATAAAGATCATGGCCTCAGTTCTTTGTCAGGGTAGTTGTTTTAAAGTGCTGAGCACTTACTGGAAACTAAGCCTCCCAAAAGTGGTTCACTGCAAGCATTGGGAAACAGAGCCTTCAGTGTCTCATCACAGCTGAACATCCAGTACCACATGTTGCCATTGCTGTTTGCTTTTGCTTTGCTATTTAAAATCCTCACCTATGTTGTTAACCTCTCCCACATAGAATCACGAACAACAACAATAATAAAAAAACCAGCTCCTTATCATCTTCCTTGGCTTTTCACACTGTTTACACAGGGCATGATTTCACTCATGCCCAGCTCATTGCAGACGACTCAGATTAGTCAGTTCCACTTTCTGAGACTAGCTGATCTGGCTGGCTGGGGCTCGGGCCCCATGAGATGCTGCTGCACCCAGCTTCATGTTACTGAAGGGGAGGTCAGCTTTCCCTGCATGAATCTTAACTTCTGTTTTAAAGCAAAACACTTGGTATTTTCATCTTTGGAATATAATCTTTGCAATAGGTCATTTCAGTGAATCTGGTGTTGCTTTTTGCCATGCAAAACTTGTTTGCATTGCCATGACTAAGTTTGCGGAAAGATCCATCTTGATTTCTGTGGGCTTGGGACCTGTCTTTCAGGGGCTGGTACTGTACCTGTTGAGAGCAATGGCAAAATGTCCACAAATTTCAAGGTGTGAGAGATAAAGGGTCTCAAAAGTACTTCAGCGTGGGAGGGTAATGCATTTGAGTGCCAGGACTGTTCAGAGGCCTCTCTATGTCTCTTTCAACTATCAAGTGTGGGTTTGAGGTGCACTGGGACTTTGTAGGGAAATGGGTGAGGCTTGAGCATCCAGAAGGCAGATGGGGTGTTCTTCCTGTGGCACTCCTTTAGGAACTAAGTGCTACTCACACTGTGCCAGAGGCATGAGTTGTAGAGAGTCAAGACAACACCTTTCTGGGCTGTTGTCTCTGGAGTTGAGGTTTCTTTTTCTGTCTGAGGCTTAAATGTGAGTTTTCCTCTGAAAGGAAAGGCAGGAGAGCTTGGACTGGCATGTGGAAGAGCCTCAAGTCAGCACCGTTCATCCACAGAAACAGAAGATCCATTGTTGTTGAACTGGCAGAAAGTTAATCTCTTAGTTAAAATATTACTGGGCTCTACTTGCTCTTATCCTTCCACAGTGCAAGGGACAAGGGGCTCAGTAGGTCAGCTGGCTAGTACCTGACAGCAACTGCAGGGACCTGGTCAAGGCCCAGAGTGTGACCTGTGCCTCCTTGGTTAGATCTTTTTCCACAGTTCATGTAGTTCTTCTATAGCCCCTGTTCACGCTTCAGTGTGTTTTGTGCTAAACAGAACAAAGGGAGAACCCTGCAGAGAAGAAAGCTCAGGCCAAAGCTAGGTATGGTTGGCACATCAGCTGTCCTGCAGTAACAGAGTGTGCAGTGTGCTTGGCAAGGCAGCCTCAGCACCACTGCTGAGAAGGGAAACTCCAGGACTTACAGCAGTGCAGAACACAGTGCCTAAATTTCAGGGGTCCCCAACAGGGAAGGCAGCTGTGCCAGCTGTGAGAGACTAATAAAATGACTCGTTGAGGAGTCACAAATTCAGAGCAAACACCCAGGTAATAACCCACCTTCTAAGTGGCGTAAGTCAACACCCAGTGGCACAGGTAATCAGAGCCCTGAATAGCATGGAGCTTGTTTGCTGCAGGTGTAGCTGCTGTGCCTACCCCAGCCACAGACCCCTGCTCCCAGACCTAATCCATCAAGACAATAAGTTACAGTTTTTCTGGCCAAAAAATTTCTAAATGGGAACAGCGAGCAATCCTCACTATCTCTTGCAGGTTCCAGCTCAGCAATGTGTGCTACACCCATTCATCTAAATGCAGAATTAGTTCTGAAACTAATGATAAGGCTTTAAATGCCATCACACACTAATTTATTTCCCCACTGTCCCAAAGTGCCTCCCAGGTGCTGAAAAGCTTAGATGCCAAAATCTCCACGGCCTTTGTTGTCAACCTCAGCAAGACAGCTCTGCATTGCACCATCTTTCCTATTCATATTGGGTTTCAACCCTTAATGTGCCAAGCCTCAGAGCCCCCAGCAGTGGGGGGGGGTGGTCTGTTCTTCTCTCAATACAGCTGAGGAGAAGCAACTTCTCCCTGTTCACAGAGAAAGTGGGTGCTGGAGCACCACCATCAGCTATTGCCTCCTACCTTTCATGTGTGTCTTCCTCCTCAGAGCAATGTGCTGCACCTTTGTGTCAGTGGAGTTGCACAAAAGTGAGCTAGGTGTGATATCACACTACAACACACTGCCTGTGCTCGAGGCACAAGGTCATCCCACCCTTGGGAAGGAGAGGGAGGACACGGGTGTGTTTACACACACAGGAGCACACCTCGGTGGCTTTGTGTAAACACGTGTACCCACGGAGTTTCCATTTGGAGACGTGCTCCATGTGGCACGTATCTGTTCAGGCAGAAAAACATCACTGCCTCAGTTCCTGCAGCAGAACCCCTTTTTGTTTTTCTCTCTTGGGTTCTGGAGTTACTTCTGGTTTACAAAAATATCACCACAGGGCAGCCTTCCTGATAGGTGGAATAGTTTCCCCTTGAGAAGAAGCTGGTGGAAATCCCCTCTCTTGAGACATTTTTAACTTTTCCAGAAAACATACAGAGGGAGTGACTGCTTTAACTAGTGAGCTGACTGGGATGAGCTAATGGGTTTTTCCATATCTGGTGTCTAGTTCCAGGGATTTCCATGAATTGCTGTCAGGACAGAAGAAGGCAACAGATTGCAACTGTGGGATCTGCTGTTTCAGCTCCACTGACACGTCATTCCCCCAGGACACCCAGTGACCTGGTTAATCTAGTTCTTTGCTTCTGACTTCTCGTAAATGATTTATCAACTGGCGTGGATCCCTGTTTGCTTAAGGAGGCGTGTGACGACCTCTAGCAGACCGGCTGCACTGAGCTACAGCCCACATTTGGCACCCAGCTGCTGGTCCCAGCTCGTGACCCTTGGCACAGGGAGCAGGAGCACAGGGCTCCGGCAGAGCCCAATGGCAAGGACTCCTGCAGGGAACTGTGGGTGGTGTTTACAGGGTTTTGTGGAGAGCCCTGGTGACTAAGCCGTCAGCTCATCGGGGAAGGCGCTTGCAGACCTGCCTCGGCCTGCCCTGACCCCCACGGTGTGTAGGTCCTGGCTGGGAGGCTGGCTGTGTGTGCTCTGTACAGACTGCAGGGTGCAAATCCTGGGATGCATCAGCTGCTGCACCCGCCTTCGGGACCATGTACTCTAGAGAAAAAAGAACATGAATGTCTGCCGCCTTGTCCATCCTCAGTGATGACACCGGTGTCCGAACCAGTTGCAGCTCTGGAGTTCTTTGTCAAAGCACATGCATAGGTCAATACCCACACACAAAACACTACAGCTGAACAGAAGATTGTACAGATCTAAACTCAAGTGCTCAAGTCAGGGAGATGAGTGATGATCTTGCAAGCTTCACATCCTGCCTTTGGAGGTGAGGCTAGAGTGTGGAAAGAGATCAGATACCACAAATCAGGCACCCCCCTAAACACTGTCTGTGGGCAACTCCCTCCCTGCCTTTCCTCCAGGCCAGTTATTGCTGCTTCCTGCTCTGATTGTTTCAAATCTGGTTATCTTGAGTTATGCCTGTTCTGGCAAATATGGTGCAGCAGAGGGGAGGTCCTGTTCTCATCAATGCTGTATGCATGCCACAGATCACAGAGATTAGCTTGGGAGGAACAGCTCAGATGAGCTGCTTGGGGCAGACATTGGGAAGCTTGCAACAGAGCTGTATAATGTTTAGAAACATAAAACTGCTTAACAAAATCTTTGTTGTGGAAGATACAGGGCCATACTGAATTTCCAGATGGCTGGAGGAGGTTTTACAGGGGCAGCACCCAGCAGAAGGGGAAGCAGGGGAAGCCTACTGCAGCCCCAGCCCGGACAGCCCCACTGCCGAGAGGCACAGTGTCACACCACCCTAGGGCCACACATCATCAGGGAGGGCTGGCTCAGGCTGCGGTGAGGAACCTGCAGCCACATGCTGGCAAAAGCATGGGGTGTGTTTTCTTCTCACACAAGGGTGGATCTGGAGCAGCTTTCAGCTTCCTGGGACCTGAGAAGTGGGGCTTCTTTGTTTATAGCCCAAGAGGATGGAGGGTGCAGCTCCCATTCCCTGTTTTTGGTGGCACACCACCAGCTTCCTTGCCTTGTGCCTCAACAGGAACTTCAGTGTTCACGCATGACAGGCTCCAGTCTACACCTTGTAAAGCACCCCAGCCCCACAGAAAGACAGACAGCTGGTGGGATGTGTGAGGGCTGTTCCACCTCACCAGGAGCAGTCATAGCTACCCTGTGACTCAAAACACAAAACCATGTCCCCAAAAATGTATTCAGTCTAGGCTGAGCCTACTTGCCCTATGATAATCCCAGTCATAGAGCAGAGAGACAGGACAGGGAAAGAAAGAAAGGCTAGAAAATTATCCCATATTTCATTTCCAGCCTTTAAATATGGGTGGAGGTACTATAGGTATAACCTTCAATGTGAATTTCCAAGTGTTGATAGGTATTTATATGGGCAACTGAGGGTTCAATCTTAGTTTCAAGCCCAAACTCACTGTTCATACCACCTCTTCCATACACAGACTTACTCTCCAAACAGCAGAAAAGATCCTGATCCATGTAGAAATTATATCCTTACCAGCAACACAAATATTCCAGGCTCAAACCTCTTGGCTTTGCAAACTCAAACAGGTTTGCTGAGGACAGCACAGGTGTAGAGTGATGCAAGTGCAAAACTCCCCAAAAGCATTCCTCTGTCCCTAGGGCAATGAAACAAGAGCTGAGTTTTCTCACTGAACTCTTCTGTTGCAGTGGCACTTTAAAAAGGGTACCCAGGCAGAGCTGCGATTGGAACCTGCTTCCTCTCATCTCCAGCCTCCCAGACTGGGGGAGACATTGCTTCCAGGTGCCTGGCCTTGTTCTAGTCCTGGCAACATAAAGCCATTTTCTGGTCCATTCTCTGTCTATTTCAAAGGAGCCTTATTTTGCACTTTTTGACTTCAACCAAACTATTTTATTGAGCTGTTCTGGTTTTGCTCTGCTAAAATCACCCACCTGGCAGAGCACTTCAGTGCAAGCCAGGGAGGTCACATACCTCTCAGCTGGATCTTACCATAAGAGAGACTACCAGGATGCTCCAGCCAAGGTTACAGCTACCTGCCCTGCAGTCAAGGCATCCTCCTTCCAGGACCACTGTCCTGGGAAGACTGGCTCAGAGTTAAGAGGCAGTTGATGCCAGTGTCTTACCCAGGTGCACTGTTGATAAATCAGTAGTTAAATCTACTGGCAAGATTTAACAAAACTGCATATAGAAGGGAAAAGTTATGGATGAATAGAAGTTAAGGGAATAATAACCTGCTTTTCTTGGACCTGGTCTAGTATTGACTAAAGAGATTTCCATGAGCATTAGTAGGAATCAAATCAGACCATAAATTTCTTGCAAATTTTCTTTTGCTTTATTAAAGCAGAAGAAAACACTGAACAACCACAGTAAAAAATTATCTTAAATTTTGTTTCACCTTTTTCTTATCTATTTATTCTCCTTTGCGCTTCTTGGCACTGGGCAAAGCACATCCACTCTGACAAGCCCATGACCTAAGTATTTCCTGTTAGGTGACAAACGCATTCCTGGGCCCCCCAGCTTTGTTGGCCCTGCAGAACAACTGCCTTAGCCCTGCTCCACTTCCAGGCCTGTCACTTGTAGCAGGCACCGGCACAAGAGAATTACACACCAAGAGGACATCCTTCCTATCTTATTATCACTTTCCCAAGCTATCAATTAAAAAATGTCACATTTCTGTACCCTGTGGATGTCATCTGCCTTCTTTGTACACTTTGTTCTTGCAGAGTTTTGACACACACTTCCCATGAGTTGTCTGAGGAGTAGTGCTGCAGGTATCAAGGCACCTGAAGATGCTGTCATAGTGTCTAATTGGATTTCAAAAGGGCATTGCTCCTGCTGCCTTTTGATGCCAGTGCAGGTTTAGCAGCTCTACCCCAGTCCCCATCTCAAGGTACTGAACACCTGTCAAGTCTGGGTAACAGTCTCACTCACCTCTCAGAATACAGCACATAGCTCAGGGTGGTGGGAGGGTGCAAGAAGTGATGATTATGAGTTTTCAGGAAAGACAGAAATAGGGTACTTCCAAGGAAGCTAACTGAGTAACTTTTAATCAGAGAGTTAATTTATTAACATTTTCTGCTAATAGCCAGCTCTGTAGATTCCCATGATTCCCACTGCCAACATCTCTAATATGATAATATTTATGACCCTTCTCCTTCAAAAGGTTGGGTTTTATCTCATCTAAAATAGAGAGAGCATGAAGATATCTGTCAATGTTAGTGATGTTAACTCTCCTTTTTGTCCCCATGCTTCAAAAAGAATAGAAGCATTCAAACCTTAAAAGGGAAACAGAGAGTTACAAGTGGCTGTGAGCCATTAAATGCTTGGCTGTAGTTTTTAATTGAAACAATTAAAGCAGTTTACGGTACAGGTAGCTTTGGCAAAGCAGGGTGTAGATTCTTGTTAGGTTCACAGCCCTATATCCCCAGAGGTCAAGTACAATGAGGAGTACAAGCTAAGGAGACTGGCTCTGCCCCCAGGAGAGCTGCCAGTGCATCAGGCAGAGCACAAAAAAAGCGTGTGCAAGTGTGATGCCAATTGGAGCTGCTATTGCTCTGACTTCCAGTGAGAAAAAAGCCAGAAGTTTGTCTGAATGCAGTCTTGACTGCCCGTAGGTTTGGGTCTGNAGCGTGTGCAAGTGTGATGCCTAATGGAGCTGCTATTGCTCTGACTTCCAGAGAGAAAAAAGCCAGAAGTTTGTCTGAATGCAGTCATTCAGACTGCCCGTAGGTTTGGGTCTGAAGTACAGAGAGTGAGGCCCGTGTTCATGCCCCATTTTTGAAAGGAAGGCGTTTCTGTCTCTCGGCGTGTCGGGGGGAAGCAATGGCGCTGCCATCTAGAGGCCAAAGCGACCTTCCAGCACATTCCCCCGGACAGCAGTGCAGCGGCATCACCTGCTCTCCTCACTACCTACTATAAAGGATTCCCCATTCCGAAACAAATTTGCCACACTACAAAGCATTTCTCCATCCACATATCTCATTCAAGGATTGCATATATTGCCTTAATCAATCCAGCTTAAGAACAGCCTATACCGATAATTGATGCCATGAGGATAAGAGACAGCATGAAATATGAGATACAAAGCAGAATCTTGCAGAAATACTTGAGAGGCTCTGAGGAGTTCTAGGTTTCTGGGAATGGTGTTAAATGAGTAGTATTGAAAGACTATTAGCAGGAAGACCCAAGCATGAGACAGGGTTTGTGTTGCCATTTAGGCACATCAAGCCCTATATTACCTATAAGCATGATTTTCATCTGCTCAGTAGCCATTGCTACTCCTCACTATTGTCAGGCTTTGGAAGAGTTTGCTCTGGAAATGCCCCAGAACTGTATCTGGTTTGGCTCAGGATGTGCTTTTCTCCCATCCCCACAGTTATCTCATTCCTCTCTGACAGTAAGGTGGGGGGCCAGGTTTGCTGTGACCAGGAGCAAGCTCTGGGTGCCTAGGCCTGGACACTGTCCTCCCCAACCTGTTTCTAAACTGAGCACTGCAAGTCAAACTCATCTGCACCCCTGGCAACTGGAGCCAGTCTGTAACATGTTTTGGTGGTTACAGCCTGTTCAGAAGAGTCATATCTTAGCTGTTGTTTCTTTACCATGGCTGCTCCCCTACTTTGCTTCCTCATCTTTCCTCTCATCTGGCTTAGGAATGGCCTGTCCCCCATGCATTTCCCTGCAGCAGGAACAGGAGTAATTTAGTACTGACAAATGTTAAAGGGAAGCAGGCAGAGGACTCTCATGGCAGCCTACTGCTCTCCAGAGTGCCCCATGCCAATTTGAGGTGTGTTAAACCCTGCCACCTCCACACGCCTTGAGCACACGAGGAGGCTGAAGTGGAATAGGAAGGTGAGGGTTGCAGGGCAGTGATATCCTGGTCTTGTAGCTGGAGAAGTTCAACCAAAGGCCCTCACAAAGCACTTCAGTTTTGCTTGCACACTGCCTGTCCTGCACCCTCCACATTGCAAAATCCCCTGCTGAAGTGACTAAGAGTCACGTTCCGCGGTCTCAGCTTTGGTTTCCACCTCTCAGCCCTGAAATGGAGACAGGGATGTGTGATTTGCTTTCTCTTCTCTTACCTAGGACTCTCTGACCATGGGTTATTTGTGTCCAAGGGGCTGGAGGGACATTTCAGTCAATACTGTTGTGCCAATCGCTAAATAAAAACAGATCTGAACCTCAGCAGTGCTGCTTACCAAAAGGAAAGAGGAAGCAGCCACTGACTCCATCAAGCTCTAGCAAAGTTCTGCAAGAAGCTGCTAAAAATAGGGCTACCCCTACATTTCCATCCTGCCTTTGACACAGTCACAGCTTTCACATCCCACTGGCCTCGCCATTTCCTTGTAGCGGGCTTGCCTCACGCCCCAGCGTCACCAACAGCCCTTCCTGCCTGCGGACAGCCTCAGGAGCTTTGAAGGGCAGGCAGCTCCTTCCCACCCTGCTGCAAGCCAACACTTCCCCTGCCCTCTTTACCTGTCCCTCAAAGGAGAAGTGGGGCAAACCCCAGTGACAATCTTGCCCTAAGAGGATGCTAAAAGTCCCAGAGATACTGAAGACCAGAAAGGCTTTCCACAGTGGAGGGTTTTCCAGTAAATGAAATGGTGGAAAGTGTTTGTTTGAATACCCTGGGTTAATATTCCCAAACACTACCTTCTGACTGTGGTACTTATTGGAGGACTTGGAGTTGAAAATTACCTGAACCTGTTTCTTGGAATAAAAAGGAAAAGAAGTGAACCCAGGGTAGAGAGGATGGGATGTGAAGAGGAGCTCGTCTGCATGATCTGAGGCTCAGATGCCCCCGCCCTGGAGGCAGGGAGGTGGCTGTTCACCAGCCAGTGGTGCTGTGTGCATGCTGGATGGTGACACATGGAAGATGGAGATGCATTGGCAATGGACTGTAGGAAGAGCAAGAGTATTGCCAGTTCTGTCAGTGCTGTTCCTGAGAACTGAACTCACAGTGGATGGCATCACTGTTAAGCTGAGTTGAAAGCAACAAAGTCTGTGAAGCCAGATGAAATGGAGACTGTTGAAAACTACTCATGTCTGGAAAACCCCAAGGTTTTCCAGATCCTGGGGAAGTAATGACCATGGGAATTTGGGCCAACAGAAAGATCATTAACATTTCTGTTTCCTCTGCTTTTCAATCCAGCAGGTACCAGAAAGGGCAAGGCAGCACATGCTGGACTCCTGAGAGACAAGTGGGATCAGGGAAAACCCAGGCCAGAGCTCTGCCTTCCTCTCTGGACCACAAGATGATTGAGCATCTAACCACCTTGTTGCCATGCTGCTGGAGCAGGGGTCCAGAAAGTCTGGGAGATGATTCACTCCTCCATGAGTTAGGAGTCTGGCTGTTCTGGCCTCAAGCTCTCAAGCAGAAGGATCAGGTCTTGAAACTTCACAGACCCTGATTCTGCTTCCAGGTATCAAGGGTGAACCAAGAAAGCCATCTGAGTCCCCCCGAAGTAAAAAGACTTGATGATGAAGAAGACTTGAACTCCTTCTCCAGGGACAGTGGATATTGTTTTGGGGTAGCCTCTGTGGAGCCCTGACTTTGGAAGACAACTGGAATGTGGAGAGGCTGCCTTGAGGAGTTGACTCAGTAAGGGCCAGAGGAACCAGCAAAAGAGCCCCCAGCCAGCCTGCAGGACAGCCTACAGGAGTAACAGCCCTGTTGTAGGCACAGGGTGCTAAAACATAGCAGAAAACTGTTCTGCTCAGAAGTCACACCTAGACAAGACATTTTCTCCAGACCAAGCCAGAAGTTATTTCCTGAAGCCTCTTTGTCACAGACTGCTTTGGAGGAGTGGCAATATTCAGTGTATAGCTAACGCTGTCTAGAAACAGGCCATGGCAGAAGGGTGCAGCCCCAGTTCTGGGCAGCTCCTGGGGGTACACGTGAAGGGGGTGGAGGAGGATGGGGGTGGGGGTGGCAGCTTCCTCAGCGGACAGTTTTGTTTCTCAGTCTAGTGCAGAAGAGAAGCATTTGCTAGCTCATTTTGCTTCTAAGCCTTTGTAACCACTCTCAAGATTAGCCTGTGTAGGTCTCCTGGGTGGCGGCACTCTAATACCT
>VYXF01002413.1:81344-100842 GCA_013397295.1 Polioptila caerulea
GGCGGCACTCTAATACCTGGATCTTAATTCAACCTCTCCACCTCCCTTCCCTCCCTCCCCTGCCAGAGCGCACAAAGTTGGGCAGCTCGGCCCTTGCTGAAGCTCAGTCTGTGTCGCTCAGAAGATGTGGTGGCGATCGGGGGAGCGACCCTGGGCTGAAGAAACAGGTCCACAGCCCTTCAGAGCAATTCTCACGGTGGCCATCAGGACAAATAGAAGTGCTCGACGAAGTGCCAGGGAGTCATAATGATGGGACCCAGATTATGTGCACAGACAGACGTGGCTCCCAACAAACAGGTCCTTCACGAGACCGGCACATGGCTCCGGTCCGTGGTTGATTCTTGAGCCCCCGCCGCTCCTCCTCCTCTTCCTTCCGCTCCCCGGCAGGTGAACGTGCTGGAAACCGCACGGGGGGAGAGGACAGAGCTCCCGGTGCGTGTGAGGGTGAGTGAGTGTGAGTGAGCGTGAGTGTGTGTGCGAGTGCATGTGTGTGTGCCTGTGTGTCTGTGTGTGTGCCTGTGTGTGTGCGAATGTGTGGGCGTGTGTCTGTGTGTGTGTGAGTGTGTGTGTGTGTCGGGGGCTTCCGCAAAGGCAGAGCTCTGTGTCACCAGCGCGATTTTGAGGCGATTTTGAGGCGATTTGGGAGTTTCTCGAAGAGCGGTTTCCGTGAGGCGGTGCCACAGCGCCACCTGGCGGGCGGGCGGCGCAGGGCCCGCTCGCTCCCCGCGATCCGCGCCGCTTCCCGCTGGGATGGCGCTGCTGACGGGCCGGGCGAGCCCCGCCGTCACCTAAACAGCCCCGTCACGGTGAAGGAGCGTGGGCAGCTCTAGAGCCCAGCCCAAGGCAGCCCTGACTGCTCCGTCACGCCACAGTTTCACCGTAAGCACACGCATAACCCGCTCTCAGCACACTCCTCTTCCACGCACTGCTATTGCTGTTGTTCAAGTAGCAGAGACGCTTGTAGGAGGGTAGGAAAGTGCACAACACGGGTTTGTGTGGTCTTAGCGGAGTTAAAAATTCACTTACAAGTTTTGAGATTTTTGTGGTGAGATTTGGGGTCTCTAAATCTACTGAGTGTCATCGATTCTCACTGAGAAGTACAGCATAGTGCAATAATTTTGGTGCTCACCGATAAAAGAGACAAGCTGGTGGACTAGTGGAAATTCAAGACACAGTGTGTACAATAAGCAGATGTGAATTTCAGACCATCCAAGTGCCAGAACTGGGGAAAGATAAACTGAAACAAATGGAGGGCAAGTGTGGGCAGAAATCTTACAGCAAGCATTTTTGGCAAACCTGGAAGACCAGTCTAAACGATCAGTAATGGTTTTTCCACAGTGCTAGAAACAGGCTTTGACAATTTGAATGAAAAGAACAGAGAAACTTTTAAATGTGTAAGAAAACTTGGGTTTTTTTGAGCACATCCCTTTTTGGATAGGGATAGGCTTCTAGATAGGCCAGATATGGATTGTCTGGTGGTCAGTAGCAGCAGAAGAAACTGTCCATGGCCTAAGCACAGTCTGCTCTGGAGAGAGAGCTCTGTCTGGCAGCTGGAATGCTGCTGGCCTGGGCTCCTGATAGCCTGAGGCACTTGGAAAATCCCAACCAGAAGTCATGGTGAGGCCTACATTGATAGTCCCATTGATGGTGTTTTGAGGACTAATTCCTTCAGCTGTAGATGTGAACGCAAAGACTTCATCCAGTTTTCTTTCTTTTACTGTGTATATTTCCTTAACTTCTCCTTGTCACTGCTATGCCAGCCTATGCTGCACCACTGCTACACTATGCCCCGACTAAAATCTGGCTCAAATTTTAGCAACATTTTAGGGTACCTCTGTTTTCAAGGCTCTAGACTGAGAGCCTTTTCAGATTTTAACTTCAGCTATACCAATGGGTGTTCACTTCCTTCAAGGAGTATCCTGCAGCATCCTACCTCTATGAACCACAAAGTAATATCCATGGGACTCTGATCAAGGAGAAATCAGTTGCCTTAGAACACCAGAGAGCTGGCTGTTGGGTAAAACACATCCAGTGTGTGTGTGTGTGTAGGACCCTGCTGAATCTGATCTCAGTATCTCCAATGATGAGATAGGTATCTCTGTGTATGTATCTCTACATACACACATATGGAGAGAAATTCTAGGTTTGAACTGAAACATCTGCTCTGGATCTGGATCTTTCCAGAGCCACACAGCACAAGAGATTTCTAGAGTGGAAAAGAAGAGAACCAGGAAGGACCACATTCATCCCTGGTTACAGGAAAAAGCCATCACACTACACAAAAGTATCATTCATTACCAGTGAAACTCTTTTAAGTCCTTTGTTAATCTTGAAAAACAAGTTTTGCCATACATTCTTTCCTCATCACTCCCTCGTGGTCTTAGGCCCAGCAAATCAATAGTAGTGAATGTCCTTTGAACATCTTGAGACTTCCCAGACAGTTTTGCCATTAGCTAGTATTTCACTACAGCATATAATTTGGCCTTGTTCCTAACCCAGCCTGTTAACCCTTGTGCTTTCCTCTTGGTGCTGACTCTAAGGCCTGAACGGCTCTCTTGTTTCTGCTGTATCCCCTCCTTTAAGCTGGCATGCAAGGAGCCCTCTGCCAGGTGAAACTGTTGGCTAATCAGCATTATTGTCCTAGTAAATCACCCGGGGTGAAAGGCTAACAACTCTCCAGCAGGTTTGCAAAGAGAGGAGGTGGAGGGGGAACTGATTGCAGGGCTGGTAAAATTGGAAACATACCCTCAGGTACAGGATGCACAAAGCATTTAGTCTGCCAGCAAACAGTGGCTGTGGAGTGGGAATGAAGGAAACAGACAGGAAATGACATGCTTCCAAAACCTCGGTAAGAAGACTAATTCCACTTAGGAACTGTACAACAGGTAGCTCTCAGATCAGGGTGTGGCAGGAGGAGCTGGCAGAGCGGAGAAATTCCACACGCCAGCACTCACTGCCCTCGAGCCTTTGCTGGAGCAGGGGCAGAGCACTGCGGGTACAGATCCTGGGGCACTTCTTCCTACTCGGAATGGCGATGCTCCTTCACCGCAGTTTTGAAAGAGAAACGTTTTGTCCCCGAACGAAACCCACACCCTTCTCAGCCCGTTCACTCCTTCGGGAGCAGTGGCACAAGGACAGCCAGTAGATGGCACGAGCCGGAGCCAAACCTGCTCAGCAAGGAATCCTGGCGTTCCTGGCGGGAATATTCCTCCTCCTCCTCCTCCTCCTCCTCCTCACCTCCTTGTTTGGCAAGCACAGGTGAGCACACACAACACTCACTTTCCTCTTCTCATCAATAAAGCAGAGATGTGGCCAAGTACAATAAATCTTCACGTACCAGTGGGATATCCTTGGATGAAAAGCCAAAACTTCTAAACTGACAAAAATGTAATAAATCATAAAGTGCCATAAACATCACAGAAAATATGCTTTTTTTGGGGGGGGTGGTGATGCAGCCAGTTGCTGAAAGGCAACTAACTGCAGTGCTCGACTTCCAGGTATGCCCTGTGGTGCAAGCAGTTGTGCTGTAGGATAAGGAAAATGTCCTGAGGTAAGGGAACTGCTAGCATATTCCATCACCTCATGCCAAACGTGCAAAGAATGAAAGAATATAGTTAGGGTGGGAAGGGACCCTAAAAATCATCGAGTTCCAAGGTGAACCATGGAGCCATGCAAGGTCACCAGGAACCTGGCTTTATAAAGGATGTCAGCCTTGAAGCCTTACATGTACACAAGTTGTGTGGGCAATGTAAGACTCTAGTACAGTATTTCGAAAGTGACAAATGAATTTACCTATAAGAAAATTCTAACACCTGTGGCCATTTGATTGTTGGTTCCTCTGTTGAACTGTCAGAGCAGAAGGCATCATGCAAACCTGTTTGCAAGGACTGCAGAAAAAATCCTTTTGCCATTCATTCAAACTGACACTGCTGGCCATAACAGTAAAATCCTATCCTGTCCTCCAGTTAGTCAGCCTCTGGTCACTCACAGATCATAATTGGTTTCTAGTTTACATCTTCTTGCTTCTATACAGGTATTTCTACAAATAAATTTATTTGTGATCATGTCAGTAAGATTGTGTAAAGTGAACAACATCAACAACAATTAAACAAAACTGCAAAATAAGCCAGAAAAAGGTTTGATTTTATTAGGAATGGTACATTTAAATACATGTAAGACTTCGGGATTAATTTACATATTTTTTCCAAAAATGTTTCCCTTCTTTGACAATACAGAAGTTAAAAAAAAAATCTAATTCCAAATTTTAAGAACAACAGTATTTGCAGTGGAAATTTCTATTAATCAAAACAACTGTGCATTCCGGAGATTTTGACTACACTTTTCCTGGGATTTTTTTTGCTGCTCTCATTACTAAAATAACCTTCCTTTCCATCAAGACTATTGCTAGTCATACACATGTTATTCAGTATCACACTTTTGGGTATGAAAGCTATGTCACTTTTATAAACATCAAAAACATGGACATGCATATTGACATTTCTGTGCAGTTTTATGAAGTCACCTGTCAAATAAGGCCTATACATACAATACCACATACTAGTGAATTACTGTAAAATTATTAAAATGGATTCCCAATAAACCTGACATCTGGATGGTATGTCTCATTTTAACAGAAAATTCCAGCTTTCATTACTGCTTAACATTGTATTAATTCATTATCCAAGTGAACAATATTCAACTAACCAATGTGTATTCCTGAAAATCTTTTGCAAATTAAGCATATTGTCAAGGTCATGTAAAGCTGGAACTTAAACAGCCTGTTAAGCCAAGCAACAGGGAAAAAGGGGAACTCTAAACTAATTTCATCTGGTCCATTCATTCTCGCACAGAAAAGTAGCCACAGAACCTTAAAGGAATTAAATCTATACTTCCTGTTCTCGGACTTAATACCAAGGACAAAAGCTAACATAGTATTTTGGAAGTCAAAGGCCTTGGAGGTGGAGGGGAAAGTAGGGGCAAGAGAGGGAGAAAGCAGCGTATTGTCTCATCCCATTACCTCAGCATTATGTGTACATAATATATCTATGATAGAAATGTTTACTAATAGCAGGGAGAAAAATAAAAAAGACTTCCCACTCCAGACTTCACTGAAAGAAGAAAGCTGACAGCCAGCCCCTCCTCACAGAGATGGCCTATTTGATGACAGGCACTTTGGCAATGTAAGAGGAGGTCACCCTTTCATCATGTTAACTCTTCCCCTCCCAGTTCTCATATATAACTTGTCTCAAGTCTTCAAGAAACTTGAATCCAATTAATTAATACATCTCTCAGAGCAGGTTAACTACGGCTATGAGCAGAGCTCGACCTAGAGCGAGATTTTCTTTTAGAAGAAGAGGGAGAGGGGGAAGAAGCTATCAAGCTGGAGCGGTGGCTTTTGTGGGAGTAACTCTTTTTAGGAGTACGACTGCGAGAACGAGAGCGGGAGCGGGAGCGAGAGCGGGAGCGAGAGCGAGAGCGGGACCGGGACCGGGACCTCGACCTGGACCGGGACCGGCTGTCCGATCTGGAAGATCCCGTAGACCTGGACCTGCTGCGAGATCTTGAGTAACTCCTTGATCGAGATCTGCTTCTAGAGAAACATAATTAAAAGCTGTAGTCTCACCTCTTACTAAATTTAAAACACTGACGTAAAATTCTCAACTACTTTGTATGCACAGCACACCCATGTGAACATCTGAAAGCGCTGTTCACAGCATTCAGTCATTTCACAGTGCTGCTACGTTTCTGCTATGCTCCACCATGACAATGTCTTCTTAGGCCAAGGCAGTCAGGAACTGCTGGCCTTGACATTCTCTGCTAGCGTGGCAAAATATGAACTGCCTAATAAAAAATGCCTCTCCCTAGCTCCTGCCAGGAGGAAACCAATTTTTAGGCAGGGGAGTCTCTATCAAACTAACTCTAGCTAACTCTTTCTCTGCATACGCTCTGCTTTAAAATGTCATTTAATTTATCAAGAAAGTCACAGAAATGAAACTTTATACCTGTGGTGTTTATTCTCTCTAGAAATGCCATGCAAATTAGTAAGAGTTTCTTTCAAGAGACGAAGAAAGTCTCTCAAGGTGTGGACCACCAGAACACTTTAGGACCTTAGAGTTTAAACAACTTCACTAGTAATGCATCCCTTTTTCATGGAAAGAAAAGGATGTATTTTTAAGAGACACAATGAAAGAGCTGCAGACATGTTTTTTTAATGACTGAACAGCAGAATTGCTTAAGAATAATGCAAGCAAGCTAAATGATTATCTTTTGTTCTCATGAACGAGTTGGATTTCCCAACTCTTTGAGAAATATTTCACAGGACTGTGAAACACCTTTCCTTTAAATTACACATTTCTAATACCAAAATTCGTGTTTTTAAAAAGTTCTTTCTTTATGATACCACATTTAGTCATTTTTAAAAAAATCTTTACTCTCATCCAAAAGTGCTCTATTTACCCTGTTTCAGCAAGTTAGTTCTTATCTTCATCTGTCTACACTGCTAAAAAGTGGTTCTGTGCAGTGATATTTAGCTTGGGGCCAAAAAAACTAGATAATCTAACTTTGGCATCATCCATGCAAATCAATGCCCTCAGCAGAATTTTATCATGTCAGGTGCCATACCTATGCCTTCTGTGGTCTTCAGTCAGTTTAATTCTGCGTCCATTCAGCTCAGTGCCATCCAGTTTTTCCAGTGCACTCTTCATGTCACTGTAAGATGCAAACTCCACAACCCTGTATCCCATAATGAAATAAAGGAAAAGTTTCAGAGAAACAAAAACTGTAACAAAAGCAAGACTGGCCCTTTTTAATCCGTTGAGCCACAGCTTTGTTTTATCTTCTGAAATCTGGTTTTTAACATGGTTAATAGGAAAATATGACACCAACAGTCCTAGCCATCCACACCTCTCACATCTTCTTAAACAATACCAGAACTGCCATCTGCAAGGAGATGGAGAAAATGCAGGAAGCTACACAAACCTGCATCATCTGAGGAAGTATCTTTCACTCCTCCACTAAACTGAATTCCAAAGCTGTCCATGAAACAAAATAAGTTTGCAGACTCTTCTGCCCTATTTAAAAATTTAACAGTGAATAGAAAAATCCAGTCTTTGTGGTTTTTTTAATTTGAACCCAAAAAAAGGTCTAAGTTTCATTGGTTTGCAGCAGCCCTAGAGCAGTTTTGCCAGCATAGACACTCTATTTGCACTTCCTTGTCTCCTGCTTTGTTGTGCTGGACCTGTGTAGTCTGCAGAACTCAGAACGGAGAGCGGGCAGGTAGGAATTCCCGATGGAAGTTGGTTATGTTCATTTCCCATGACTTTGACTGCTGAACCAGTGTAAAGCAGCCACAGACAGGAGGTGTTTTAGCCTCAGGACTCAGATCATAAATGATTATATAAAAATAAGGCAGCAGGACTTCACACTTGAAAGGAATTCTCCCTTCCTTTTCTGCTTTCACACATTGTTTTCATGATAAACAATAGAGACTGAGTTCAATACTGAACTCCTGCTTACTGACAGTTTGTGTTTTGGATTGTTTTGGTTCTTAACTGGAGAAATATCAGCATCTAAGCCACACCATAGATTTATATTTCATTTCTTCTATATTACAGGAAAAATCATGCCCTAAATAGTTTCAGCTATCAGATCACACAAAGACACAAAATGAACCTACCCTTCATTCCTGTTGTTTCTGTGTGCATCCACATAGGTGACCTCCCCTGCCTTTCTCATGACATCTTTTAAGTCCTACAGCAAAAGTTAACATTTTAGTTTGAACAGGATACAATCAGTTAGGCAGCAGAATACTCCCCTAAAACCTTCTCTGCTAAAACTGCTTAATGCTTTTTAATTTCTAAATAAAAAATACACATATCATTTAGAAAAAAGTTTCTGAAACAGCTTATGTAATAGCAGCTGCATATAGAGAGGATCCATCATTTTGCAGCTTCAGTGAATAAAACACTGTTTTCAAGATAATCCTACATCCCAAAACCAGCTGTTATGAAAATACAGTGCAATATTTAAAATACCAACATGTCCCCTGAAATCAGAACTAGAGGAGATGAGGAGTGTGGTAGTATTAACTGCAGATTTTCATAACTAATGCCCCAGTTAAATGACATTTCAATAAACGTAGACAAATTCAATCTTTATGCTCACCTCCCCCAGCTTCAAAGCAAAATTAAAAGCAAAAAGGTGTAATTACAAAGTAATTAAAATTTTTACAAAGGAATTTCTTTTCTTAAGCTTCATTTGGGTATCCGTCACGCTACAGTGTCACATCAATAGACATCCTTGTCTTAAACTTAACAGAGGCTAAACGTGGACAAGCAAAATTACTTGCTTAGCAACAGGAGAAAGTACAAACAAATAATGCAAAAGGTCACTAAAAAGCTAAACATTTGTCTAAGTTAAGGCAGCACTTTTACCCAACAGTATCTGGTATTTTATAATCCCAGACTACTTACCGCAGCACACCACAAGTGGCAGGTGATATAAGAAGGTACCTTAAGCAAAGAGTTGCTTGTCCAATACCTAGCTGGCCAAGAGGAACTCTCTTACATGAGAAAGGCAGTGATGGCTCATAGCAATATGCTTCACGGAGGTACCAGAGGCCCTGAAAGCACTGGACATAGTCTCCAGTCTCCAGAAGTGGCTAAAGAACCCGAGGATGATCTGTGCTAGCCAATCGAGATCAAACCCAGGCAAACCAAGATCTAGACTGCCAAAAAACAGGAGTGTCATAGGAACCAAAAGGAAAATTCAGAACAGGCCAAACCCTAGAATTTCAGCCACTAGAAAACCCCCAAATCTTTGGTTCTTTTTCCTCCACACAAGAAAAATGAAGGTTAACCAAATCAAGGTTGTTAGAAGAGGTTCAAAATGCACTTGGTTAGAAATATGCTTAAGGAACGAAAGACTACAAAACAAAAAGCCAAGAAAAAACTTTAGAACATTTGCCACAGAATATAAAAAAAGCTTAGTTTTATCTAGTATTTTAATTCAATAGCTTTATGTTAAAAACTGGCATATGCAAAGTAGTAGGTATTTTTCCTTGTTTCACAGGTCTTAATACAGAGAAATCCTAATAGCAAATGAAATTTGGTCCCTATTAGTACCATTAAAAAACAACACTTCAAATTACCTCAATTTAGAGATGATGGACAAAATTTTGGCTCTGCTCAAGTCAATGAGAATTTTACTAGTCCAGACTAGGACTGGTAAGTCAAAAGAAGCTAGAAAATGTTACTCTACATAATTATTTCCCAAATCAGTAAATTTAGGCCTTAAGATTGAGGCTCCCACAGTCTTGTGCCACTATATGCTGAATCTTAAGAAACTTTAACATGAAATATCATTTGTAATTGCAGTGTCAACATGATTAAGATGCCAACGCTATTGCTTAAAAGAGAGGATGTGTGTATGCGTTATAAAAGCTCACCATTCTGTTATTTGGGGAATGTTTTAAAGTTACCTGGTATTACCTAACCAATGGAACAATCAAATTTTCTCTTAAGTTTACTGTTCTGCATCACCTTAAACAGCACAAGAAAACTGTGTTGTCCTTAGTGGCAAAGAGAAATAAGGTGTAGGACAACCATAAATAGGAAAAACAAATATTAAACAATACATCTTGATGTAACACAGACCTACTTTTCTCAACTGCTTGAAAATTTGATACTGAAAAACTGATGAGGGTGGTTGGAAAGCTCTGAACTTGCAGATATGTATGTTTGCTAAATAAAAAAGGAGAGGTCTAACAATTTCAAGATGGGATTATCTATTAACAATATAGTCAACAATCTGAGGAAACTGAGCCAAATACAAACTTTTCTGGCTTTTTCTATGTTTAAATATCTCAACACAATGGCTTTTAAGCTAGAGAGATGTTCTTAAAGTATGGGAATCTGGACATACCAAAGACTAAATTCTGTGCATAGGTTTAATAAGCAAAGTTCCATAATGAGTGTGCTTCCTAGCAGGGATTAGAAGGGAAGAACAGTGGCACTACTGTTAATGGATTAGCTATTTTAATGTGCTGTAAGTAGCATAGTTAGAATTTAAAACACGACAGTCAGTACCAAAGCAGTACAAGTTCAAAAGAAAATGCAGCTTGCATATGGTTGTTACCTTCAAATGATGTCTACTTAGGTATCAAAAAAGTCTCTTATGCTAACTTATCATATATTCAAGAGACATTAAAACCTTTAATTAGAATACTAAAAGATTCACCAGTATGAAATCTGAATTGGGTGGGCTTCAGATTAAAATGTAAGTACACATAAAGCCATTATAAATATTCATAAGTAAAAGAAAGTTACAAAAATGTTAATTTTTTTCAAGTTATGCATTTAACACTAAACAGCATTATAGGATTTATTTTCCTTAACACTCCATTATAGCTTACTTCTCTGGTCCCTACTGTCGTTTCCAAGTGACAATCTCTTCATATGTGTAACTGTGTGGCATACCCAGAAGATATTTAGATTAAATCCAGTTGATCATCACATCAACTCAGGTGGTTTTTTTTTTAGTTATTCAATAATTAACACAACTGTACTGTTACGAACCCTTGGAACCTGTCATGCAGAAGATAAACAAACTGAGTTCAACCGTTTATCTGCATGGATTGCACCCAACTCTTGTGAAACACTTCAGCAGAGCTCCAGGCAAGCCAAGAACCCTCCTCGTGGGGAAGTAGCTCCAAGACCAAGGCTTTGAACATCCAACATGTTCTACTGCATCTTTCAGGACATTGATTAAAGTCTCTTTATTCAAAGAATACAGAGGTTAACGAACAAGACTAAACTCCACTATTCACTCACCTTCTGTAAATAGCATCTGTTGCTATGTCCTTACAAAGTGAACTTTCTATACACTGTATACTACACAGAATACAACTAGAAGAAATTGATTATGTGGCTATTCTGTTAAAAGCTGGCTAAATATTAGCAAAACATTAGCAAGAGGTGAAAAAACAAACAAAAAAGAAAGGTGGTAAGAAAGCTTCAAATGACAAGTACTGAAAGTTTGGGTTTTTAAAAAAAATATCTATAATAAGCATACTAGACACAGTAGCTGTCTCAAAATTCCCTCTATTAACGATGTTTTATCAGAATTCTCAATCATGAATTGAGTCACAAAACTATTTTGCAAAACATAAGAAAAGACTATAAATGTCAATGAAAACAAAGGCATGCACTTCCACCAGGTGTAGCAATACAAAAGGATCACATAGTTTGAACGAATGCAACGTTTCAATATTTTAGAAACAATCTACAGTCTTCCAAAGTTTTATCAGTTGGCAAACAGAAGAATCAGTTCCCAGCTACAAAATCTAGTTACAGAAGTATTTGCACAGCTTTGAAACAAAATACTTCTGTAAGTGTTTGCACGTTAATTTTTAGCAATCCCTGAAGCTTTTTTCTTATTTTTTGTTCACATTAAATATTTATGATGGCTTTATTAAGAAATTAGGCTGAAAGTAGTCTACTTACAGAGTAGTAAAAGAAAGTGTAAAAAAGAGAAGATAAGATGCTAACTCACCTGCCAGCTGATACGGGACGAAAGGTTTTCAACAATGATCCTGTGTTCAGTACGAACAGGAGGCCCATACCGGCTGGAAGAATTCAAAGGGAAAAGAAATATTCTCCAGTGTAAGGAATTTAAAACTTAAGAAATCATGTGTTTTCTGCAGTTTGCTGAAAGATTTAAGTAATTTCCTTATTGCTGGACTGCAGACTTGATTCTTCTTAGTCAAGAGTATATTTAACACTCCACTAGAGGAGTGTCTCAGTTTTTTTCAGAATATCCAGACCTTCCAAGTATTTAAACAAGAGGACCCAGAGTCACAAAACTGGCAGGATGAGTCTCATTTTGATATTATTGCAAACCACAGTCTCTTCCTGTCTAGCACTGGCAGTCTGACATCATGAACATGACTACAACGTCAGGTGCCCATGACCATCAATACAGCAAACTTGCTACTTTGCAAGTCCACTTTTAGTCTGGACTTGGACCAATTAAACTACACCAAGGTTACTGCCACTAAAGTAAAAGAAATTAATTAGTATGCTTGCATATGCAAATTAGATGTTCCAGACATTGGCTGGTAACTGGCAAATGTGTATGTTTATGTCCCTTGTATCTTCGTCTTTCTTCCAAACTCTACTCTGCATAGGCCACAGCTATGGATGTTTCTAGAGAGTAAATTCTTCCACACATATTTCCTTCACACAGATAGATATAAAGTACAAAGACGTCACCTGTAGTTGTCTGGCAGAATAAATGCAAATCTGCAGAACTTTCACTGCAAGTTGGCACAAGGTTCACCATTGGCTCTAATCACTGAAAGGGAACAACTCCAAAAATACTGCATGTCCTCTAGAGGTATTCTAGAGATGAGCTGTGTCCTGGTTTTCACATTCCATTGGTGGAAAGAGACTCTCCTGCTTGGTCAGCAAACTTAGTCAACTGCTATTTACTAACACGTGCAGAAGTGTTTATCCTGTGCCCTAGCACTGCTCCTTTTCTAGTCTGTGCTGAAATATGTATTTTGATAATCATACAACTGGAAATGTGAAAACTTGGTTAGACAGTAAACACCGTGAATTATTGCTCTACAATAATTCTACTTCTCATGTAAGCTCAGTTTGGTGATGAAAGCCACAATAGAGAAGCTCTGCATTTTTTTTGACTTAGTGTTAAAATCAGCTTCACATCATATACACGACAGTAGGAAGCAAAACCAGAGTAGTGCCTACAATATGGCAAAGGCACAATTTCTACCAGGTTTGTGAACCTCTCCAAGCTAGTTAAATTGCTTTAAAATCCTCACTCTCCTCAGCCTGAGAAGGCAAATAATAGTAATGAACTTGCAAGGTTTGAGAACATAAAACTTCTTTCGTGAAGCTATACAAGGAAACAGAGCTGGATCCCTAAATCACAAAAAAAACTTCAGTTCTTTCATTACTGGAAGAGGAAAAGGACAGAGAACAGAGACCACCTACCTAGATCCACTCTGCGACTGGTAATAACTGAATCGTTGTGAGAATCTTCCCCTTCCTCTTCGGGCTCGAGCATGTTCAATTGTGACCCTTTATGACAGGAACAAAACAAAACAAGCACATAAAAAATTAAAACAACAAACTTTAAGTATTTGACATTGACTTAAATCTTTCACAACTGGAAGCAAATGTGCACAAACAAGAATTATCTTGCCCTTGCAAGCAATGATTTATAACACAACCACTGGCATTTCTTAAAGAGCCCAACCAGTGTTTTTTCTCATTCGCCTCTCTTGGATTTTCATGAAAATTGTCCTGAGTCTGTAATTCAGATGAAACACTTGAATTTGCTCCACCAGAGCCCAGGAGTAATCACAGAGAGAAAAGACTACTAAAATAACTAACAACAGCCTAATGACCTAAAATACAGCTTCCATGATCACAATAAAAATTACTGCAACATACAATAACTATAGTCCACATTGCTGCAAACTGAAGGGCAACAATCCAGAGGGTAACTTCGTTTGGCTATTATCAGTTTATTTTCTGGTCACCAGACAGATAAACACTAAATAAATTCAATTCACTCTTACTTATATTCCTAATGACAAGATCCTGAGTTACCTTTGAACTAAGTGCAAGCAGAGAAAATGGTCGGCCCTGCCCCAAACCACTCCTCCTCCAGCCCCAAACTAATGTTTGCCTTAAACAAGACTGGATCCCAATGAATGCCTTTAAAGTTATGGAAGGTATATCCCACCACAGGACCACAAGAAAAGGGTGGCAGAGCACAAGATAATGCACTGCATTTTGATGCAATCACTTTTTCTATGCTTAAGGGAAATTATGGTATCACACTTACCTTTCATCACACAGCTCTTTACCATTTAGTTCATAAATTGCATCATCAGCATCCCTGTGGTCTTCGAATTCCTAAAGAGAAAATAGGAATAAAAAACTATTTTCCCTCACAGTATATGCAAATACTAATAAACATGCCTGCTTTATAAATTTTACATTTCTACAGCAAGTATCACCAAGAACTTTGAATAAGGAAGCTAATTCCTAGTATATTTATGACTGAAAAGCCAAGATGTTCCCATCCATGATAATTTCTTCTCCCTCCATCCCACAAACTCCTTTTGCCTCTCCAATTGTTTTAGTATAAATATTTGCAGGACCTCTATTAAATAAACAAATTAAAATACCTGGTTTCCTACAGAAATATCTAAAACACTTTTGGGGAGAGGTCAGGGAAATTACTTCAAAATTGTATATTTAGAACACAGCTCCACATACAGGAAAATTGAATGTAACAGTATGAGCTGATCAAATGTAGGAGAGTTGTGCACTCAAAAAATTCCTTTAAGATTAAATTCTTACTGAACCAGCAAAGAAAGAGGAAACTAGAAAAAAAAGCCCTCCTAATTTTTTTTTTATCTAATTCATTTTATTAGCTGGGCAACAAGGTGCCCGTGTAAGAAGAGCATGAAACGTGAGCCCTTCTTCAGCGCTGGCCACCTGCAGGTCCAGATCAGCTGTAACAAGCATAATTCCATTTACTGTTGCAATGGAATCTGTCACTTCGCTTTTGGCAGGAATGCTGCTTTAGTCAGCCCAAGTAGCCTCTGCCCACTATCCAGCCCACTGGTTCTTGGCAAAGCTGCTTGTACAGCTCTGCAGGAAACTAGGTCAAGAAACCTACCCAGATGAAAAACAGCACACTTTGTGCAGGAGGTGGGGTGAAAAAGTGTTATTTTTCAACCAGATCAGCTTCCCAGGTAGGTTCATTAAATGTGGCTGGACAACTGCAGCAACACCATGAGAAGCAAGGGGACAAAGGAAAAAAAGCAGAGAGAACAAGCAGCTGGGCCGGGACTGCTGGCAGCAACAGTGCAGATGGAGAGAAAAAATTGTGGAACTGCAGCTTGCAAGGAATTAACAACAAAGAAGAAACGGCTCAAGTTGAAGAAAGTGTTTGCATAACTATAAACTGCCTTTCAACAGCAATACTGGCTTAAGCAATCTTACCCCTTCTGCACTGAAATTTGTTTCACTACCAAGTGAAACATCACACATCCTCGCATGATGATGCAAAGATTATCTTAAGACACTTAATTTAGGTCCAGTATTTAAAAATATCAATTCTTGGCCACTACAACTCCATTACATCAGCTACTTTCTAACAAACTGAACATCCACAAGTCTATCCAGCATTATGGTCTGAAGTCTGAAAACACTATGCCTTGAAATCTACAAAATTTAAGTAAATATAATCTGTTTCAAAGATTAAGCGGTGATTTCAATCAAGCACAACAAAACATGCTTTTAATACTGCAACAGTGATCACTTGGTTTTGTAGTAAAGTTTATAAATACAGGTCCTAAATAATAGAAAATAAAAGATGAACTGACAGCACATGGTCAGTGAAGTGCCATGAAGGAAAATGCCATTCCATGTGTTTATAAATGACATGGATGACAGGATCAAGCGCAGCCTCACCAATTTTGTGTCTGACACCAAAGTGGGAGGAGAAATAGATACACCAAAATGAAAAGCCATCCCACATAAAGACCTTGACAGGCTGAAAGATTAAGCAAACAAGAATTACAAGTGTTAACGAAAGATACAACATGAAGCGCTGCGTGTGGCGTAAGACAATCGTGAGCAGCAGAATGCGCTGGGGGCTGAGTGGCTGGAGTGTAGCTCTGCTGAAAAGGACATGGAAATCCTTGTGGAGAGTCAGCTAAGCATGAGTCAGCAGCGTGGCCTTGCTGCAATGGAAGCAAATCGCATCCTGGGCCGTATCAGTAGGAGTACAATCAGCAGACCAAGGGGTGCTATTATTCCACCCTACTTGGCATTCATTAGGCCACACCTAGAACACTGCATCCAGTTTTGGTCCCTCCAGCTCATAAGACATTAAAAAATTGGACTGAGACTAGCAGAGGGCCAACAAAACTCATCAGAAGGTTGGATAACAAAGAAACACTGAGAGAGCTGTGTTTGTTCAGCAGGAAGGAAAGGCAGCTCTGAGGGAATCCAGTCAGAGTCTTCCAAAACCTAGAACACTGTTACACAAACAATGGAAGTGATTTCTGATATGGGTGCACAAGGATGGGATGACAAGTATGGAAGGGAAACTTGTTCAGCTGCAAAGAAAAAAAATTTATCCTGAGAACAGTTAAATTTTTAAGATAAATTTATGAGACAATTATTCAAGCTTATTAGCAATTTTTGAAAAGAAAATGGTTCTGCCTAGGAACTCAAGAGGAGGGAGGATTGACTGACTTGCTTACAAGCGTTGAACAGAAGTTGTTCCTGAATGAGTCAACAGCCCTGCCCAGAAGAGAAGAGGAACACTCAAGGAAAGGCGACTGAGAAATATCAGCAATCGGAAAGAGCACTCTAAACTCAGGCTCGTGTCTACATCAGCCATTTATCTCTGGACTTTTAAGAGACAGGTATTGACCTACTGGCAGTCAAGAAGCAGCTCACAACGCAGGGGAACCAGGAACCACCACGTGCAGGAGTTAAGGACCGATATTGACATGAAACTGAAGTAGGCAAAGCCTGTCCTTTTGTTCTTTTCCATTAACTTCGCTCAAGGGATTGATCTTGGCCGAAAAAGTGGCATGTAAGCCTGCCACAGTGCGAGGGCAGTATCAGCCTTTCAAGTCTGAACTAAGTGCTGCAAAAGTTATTTCTCCATTCACATGAGATAATAGTTAAAATACAGGCTGATCCTGAGTCAATCTGTGAATCTGTAAAGCTGCAAAATTTGGACATTTAGGGCACAGAGCTCTAAAAAGCAGTGGTAGCTAACTGAGATACAATTAACTACTTCATTTAATAGTCTGACAGACATATATGCCCTGTAAACATGTACTGATGATGAATATGTTGAACTTTAGCTGCACAAGACTTCAAAGCTGTGCAGCCTGAATCCACCAGCCAGCACCTATTACACCTGTTGTCCTAGCCAACTACTGTGTTTTTATGTCAGGCCATTATTTAAGAAATATGACCAAGCAAGGCTACAAGGGGTGAGAGAGGAGCTTAAGTGGTTCTGTATGAACTTTTCTTCTGGGTCAAGGCTGCAAAATTTTGTACCACCATAACAGGACATTTATAGAATCTTCAGAAATGAGGGGTAAATTTTAAATCCACAGAAGACTATGATCAAACAATGAATTTAATAGAGCTGGAATATTACCAAGACTTTGGGCAAAAACTGGCCAAAACTGTAATCAAAATGATGAAAAGCATTCTGAAACGTGTATTAATATTTTCCATTTCCCACTGCAACTACTATTATCTTAGACATCTTCCTTTCCTTGACATCATCCTAGCAAGGCTAGTACCTGCAAGCAAGAGCAAGGAAAACAAAGCTGTTACTCACCACAAAGCCAAATCCATTTTTCAGATGGATTTCTCGTATGCGACCATATCCTTTGAAGAATTTCTCTACATCCCGTTCACGAGCACGTGAGCTCAAGTGTCCAACAAAGACACGGCAGCCACTCATCTTAAAGTTGATGCTAAAAAAGGAAACAGCACCGTTTATCAGATTAACAAACTTAAAATAGGGTGATTAAGATCACTTTTACATCTCAGAAATCTCGGTTAAATAGGATTTGATTTTACTGTCCTCCAGGTATACATGTTAAAAATCTGATTCTCTACAGCCAGAAGAGTGATAAAATCCTGTCTTGCTGCCTTCTAGCACAACCTACAAAGAACTTCCAGTTTCATATTTTTTAATCATGAAACTAAAATCCCAAATCTGTAACTTCAAAGATTTTACTGGGTTAGCAGCTGCTGAAAAAAAAAAAAGAAAAAAAGAACAAAATTCATATGCTAATCATTAGAATAACAACAAACGATATAAAACATTCTCAAAACTTTTGCTTTCACCTAGAAAAATCTCTGCAATAAAATTTCATTAGCACACCAAAGATTAATGGCAGTCATAAAATTATTTCAATTTCTGGTAACCATAAGTTACTCTAACAGTCTATCTGGTTTTGAAAAATTCTGCACTATGAGATTTCAACAATGGCAAAAATAAAAAAGGCTATTTGGGGCATTCCAATGTTTAAAGCCATCCACTGATCCAGAATATATAATTTGAGATATTCTATGTAAAACTCCATCTTTTACCTTAAGGTGTCACTTTTTCAGTTTATGTGGTTTAAAAATTTTTAAGATCTTGTAACTGGAAAATATTAATTATTTGGCTCACTCAATGAGCTTGTTGTCATTGAAAAAAACCAAAGAATTCAAGCCCTAAGGAATGGAAATATGACGTGATCTTGCACTACAATACTGGGTTCTAATGCAGGCAGAGTAAACAGACATGTCACGGTAACTGAAAATAATTCCAGTCAGTTTGGATGCAGTATTTTGAATTAATGTGATTTATCTTCTCTGCTAACTTACACCCATTAGGCTTCTATTGAATATTTTCTTTACTCAAGACTTACCATGCCATCAGAGAAGTGCCAGAGTTCTGGAAGCCCGGGTACTGGGCTTTTTATGGGGTGAGGGGTTGAACTGTGACAGCACTTACTTAGATTGGCCTCAGCCATCCCCGAACCTCGGAGGAGCCTACGCTGCCCTCTGTAGCCATTCTCTCCTTTGTGCTCAAACGCGCATTTTGATGCCCACACGGAAATCCAGTTCAGGGGGCTGGTTCAGCTCCCTCGCGGAGTGCCCAGTCTTCCAACACACGGTTTCCCTGGCGCACCCTTACCACGCAAACACTGGCCAGGCCAGCAGTGGGTATTAAGGGAAAGGCAGGCCCTTGTAGAGGAAGGACAGCCTTACGTAACTGTATGCTTTAAAACATGGCAAGAACAGCCACTTCGGCAACAGCGCTCATTTTGGGAACAACAGAGACTTGAAAAATTAAAATGACTGCGTAACTGCTGTTCGATATTTATAGCTCTAGGAAAATAAAGTGGGGAGGAGAATCACAGAAGGAAATGAACAAGGGGTGGGTGAGTGGAACTGACCACCACTGAAACTGTTAAATATACGGCAAAGGCGTAGGCACAAGCCATCCGCGCGCTATTTACTCATAATCAAGGAGCACAATGGATGCGCGATCTGTATTGACACCTGCGAGGCGCGGAGCTTCACACGTTCCTCCTACCACAATGAAAACGAGTTCACCCGCTGACGACTCTGTAGATGCGGAAAAGCCCTCGGGAAGCACGGACCCGCAGCAAGCGGCCATCTGCTCCTCCCATCTTTCGAGAAGCCAGGAGGATCCGGGACTGCGCCAGGCCTGCGGCCTACCCAAGGCAGCCGGGCCCTCTTCACGGGCCCGCCGCCATCGCGGCGCCGGCCCACGCAGCGGCGCCGGCCCCTTCGGCTCTTCGAAGCTTTGCGCTCGCCTCCAATCCGCGACGGCTCCTCTCGGCCATCGCGCCGAGATCATCCCCCCCCGCCTCGGGGCAGCGATGGATCGCGCTCCCCCGCCC
>VYXF01002413.1:101093-194618 GCA_013397295.1 Polioptila caerulea
CTCTGCGGCCGCGGCGACAATGGCTGCCGGCTGCTCCACCGACCGACCGCCGCGCGACCGCCGCGCCTGCGCACAGCCGCCCGCGCCGCCCCGCCCGCAGCGCGCCGCGCGGCACCACGGGAGATGTAGGCGCGGGGGGCAATGGCGGGCGCTTAGAGCCCGTCCCGCCCCAGCGCCCCGCCACGGGCAGGGATCCTCAGAGCCTGGCCTTGCGCGCCGCCAGGGATGGGGCATCCACAGCCTCCCTGCGCAGCCCGTTCGTGCTGAACTGCCTGCGGCTTTTTGACTAATACACGGCAAAAGGGATGGGTAACACTTCTGTTTAACACGTGGAGGAGGAAAGTCACACGTCCCGAGAATTCATCCGACGTGTTGCGCTCGGCAGCTCAGTCCTGCCAGCAGAAGCGTGCTGCGGCCAGCCCCCTGCTACCATCTTCTCTCGGCACACGGCATTGCGCTGCCTTGGATAACGCCGCAATATTGTTAATCGCTGACACCAGGGGGAAACCTTGCCTGGGGAAAAGCGTCTCGAGAAGATCCAGGCCTGTATGGCAGAAGCAGTTTTTCCATCAATAAAAGAGCACACACACAACTTTCCTGCTCTATCAGTGTCATATATACTCACTTTATGGACTTCTTACAGTGCAATTAATGACAGTATGATGACTAAGATAAAAATGATCTTTTTTATCAATGTAGCATATCTTGTTGAGTCTTCACTGTTCCAATGCTTAAAATATAACTACAGTTTGGTTTTTCTATTCTTCCCCTTTGTCTGACAGCATCATGTCTGGATTTCCTGTTTTAACTTGGAGTTAAGTTGCATATATGACATTGTATGTTAGATTCAGCCATCATTCAAATTTATTGCCCTCTCTAGGAGGTAGATAACCTATACATTAAACATCCATATAATGAACAGAATCTTTCAGGTTGGGAGTGATCCTTTGAGATCATCTGGCCTAATCCCCCAAGGCTGTCCAGGACTGTATCCAGACAGCTTTTTAGTATCTCTCCAGATGGAGGCTCCACAACCTTTCTGGACAGTCTGACCTAGTGTTTGACCACCCTCAGAATAGAAAAAAAGTATTTTCTTGTGTTCAGATGAAGCATCATGGGTTTCAGTTGTCAGTGGATGCTACTGAGAAGAGTCTGGCACCCTCCTCTTCATTCCCTCTCATTCAGGTATTGGTACACATTCAGCCTTCTCCAGGCTGAACAATCCCAGCTCTCTTGGCCTCTCCTTATATGAGAGGTGCTCCAGTCTCACAGTCATCTCTGTGGTGATGTGCTGGATTTGCTTCAGTAAGTCCATGTCTCTTTTGTGGACATACCACTCCGGATGAGGCCTTGCCAGTTCTATACAGAGGGGCAGGATCACCTCTTTTGACCCTCCAGTGATGCCCTGGCTAATGCAGCCCAGGATGCTGTTGACTTTTGCCACAAGGCAGCTGATGTGAACTCTGACTCGGTAAGAAAATGGAGAAATGTGACAACAGAACCCAGCTAGCTGTGGTTACAAAAGAAAATATGGGTAGCTGTATCTGGTGCAAGTATGTCTTACAACTCTGAATACGTTTAGTTGTAAGGCTACTTGACTTCTTTATTTGATAAGACAATCTAGGACACTCAAAATGGCAATGCTGTGACTTTTTCTGCAAATTCTGTGTAGGTGGCAGAGCTGGACTATTACAGGAGCAGCAGTAGAGTCTGATTGTGGGCTTCAACTGCTGTTTTAAGAAGCTCAGAAGCAGAAAAAAAGCTCCTTAGGTGTCAGTCTTGTAATGGTATGGATGTAATAGGGATTGGAGTTACTGGCAATAATGAAGATAAGTCATGCTAGAAGCCCAATTAAAGCTTTTTCAGTTTTATCCTGCTTCTCTTCAGCCTCTGGGATCGTGTCAGCAGGGAAGAATGTGGCTGTGCATCTGGAACACAGCTCCTGCTGCTCCGCCAGTGCCTGAGCCAGGCTGGAGCCCTGCTTTCCCTTTCTTGGTTGTGGACACTGCATGGGTGGTAAAAGGCATGATATATCAGCAGGAGAATCTGCAGCACTGCCTCTTCTGCGTAGGTAGTGTTTCTGGAAGCTATCACGTGCAAAATCAACTTTAGAAATAACACTGTGTTTTAGTTCCCTCATTATTTTGCTTGCACAAAAAGATTGGCCTCTCAGAAGCACATCTGAAAGCCCACTGGGAAATATTACTGTTCTGACTGCACATCTACAAATGTAAGCACTTAACTAGAATCAGAATACTTAAAAACCCCAATGTGTTTATTGTTGTGGCAAATTAACTGCTTTCTCACTTTCCTGAAGAAGAAAATTTATTTTCTCTGTCCCAGAAAGCAGGATGCTGTGGCTCAACACCACAGATTAAATATTATGTCCTATTTATTAAGGAAAGTCATCATTAAAGTGATGGTGATGATGATGTTTGAATGTGCTTAATAATAAAGGTATAAAATGCTTTCTTAATTCTGCAGATTAAAGTAGTCCTAATTTTTAGCCAAATCTGTACAATGAAAGCCACAGGGTCACACAGAAAAGCCACAACTGCAATGAAGAATCTAGGAGATGGTCTGGGAAAAGATTTTAACTAGTTGTAGCATGACTGCAGCACTCAGACTGGAAGGTGACAGAGCTGGGCCGGTTCATTTCTCCACCACGAACCTTCCTGAGCACCACAGGCAAGTCACCTCTGGCAGGAGACAATCACCACTCAGCTGCCTTCCCTGCAGCACCTAACAGTGCCAGTCATCCAGAAAGAATCCAAACCAAGATGTAAAGCTAGGTCTTGTACAGGACATTTGGGGACCAAAAATGCTGGCAAATGAGTGAGGTGCTGCTAGGAAGAACTGATGAGAGGTGTAGGTCTGAATATTCTGCCCCTGCTCAACATAAATGTACCTGCCTGCAGCTGGGAAGCCAGGGTCTTCTTCCACCTGGGATCCAAAGGATGGTCTTGTCTCCAGGAAGAGTGCCAACTTCTGTTGGTAATGAGGACCAACTAGAGCTTGTTCTTTTCTTTGGCTGCCAAAAGATGTGTTCAGACCAACAGCTACATTTTGTAAAATGCTTTCTCATTTAAAATACTCATTACTCTGGAAGCTCATGTTTGCTGTCTTCCTCAGACTGAAGATTCAGGCTCCCACCCACCAGTGTCCCAACCACAGTGTGAGCCTCTGGTGGTGGAGGAGGGTGGCTCCTCTCACCCAAATTCTGTCACTATGGAGCAGATAGCTGAGGGACAGCAAGTGTAAGGAGAGGCCTAGTGGTTGAGGTGCTGAGAGAGGCATGCTAGGGCCTGTTTCCCATCCTAAGGGTCTTTATCCTGTGGCTTTTTAATAGAAAATACCTAAAAAATACCTCTGTCAGGGACAGAAATGCAGCATTCTTTCTGTAAATCCATTGCTTAAACCATGAGGATATGGGCTCATGCTTTCTCTCCTATTGCTTGAGTGCTTAATTATTTCAGAGAGAGACCAAGTGAGGGCCGAGGAGATGCTCCCTGGTCCAGCCTATTAACATTCCTGCTGGTTAGGGTATAGGGCAGAAACAGAGAAGGTTTAGGTGCAACACAGAAAAGCCTAGTGAGCAATACCTCCAGACTTGAGCACCAGATGAGCAGACACTGTTTGGATTGCAATTGTAAATATTTCTACCTTCTAGTGACATCTAGCCCTTTTCCCCCTGTGCCTTCTTTATCTGCACAGTGGCAGTAACACTAGATGTTTCCTGCAGCAGCAGTAGAGATCACGCTTTTGCAGACAGTCTGAGGGTCGGGGTCACTGAGGCACGATCATAACTAGAGGTCTTCAATATTTTTGCTTGAATGCTGGCATTCAAGTAGTTCACCAGGATGTGAACTACTGACTAACAGAAAGTGGGTGTAAAGAGACTTGCTGAGAAAAGGTAACACAGTGATGGGAGGCAGGGCAGTTTCTGCCAATGTATTTTCATGCATGCATGTCCCAGAAGTCAAAGCAGAGAACAAAATGGAGACCCTATTTCCTCCTGGCTGTTGAATGGTACTCAAAGATGGCAAGAATCTATTTTAATTTCTTATTGGTGAGATCTAGTCTGTAGTAGCTCTGAGCCCTCAGAATATAGAAAAGATTATTTTTTTCCTTTCATTTTCAGTGGGTTTAAATTGCTGAGATTTAAATCTGTATGAAATAGCCTTAAAGCATCCCTCCCTGTATGCAAGATGCAATCATCCAACTTCATCCTTTGCAATGGCTGACTTCTCTACTGACTGCAGCACTCAGCACATTTTCTCAGTGTCAGCTGGGGAATGTTCTGATTACCTGTTTGCATCAGGATATGCCCTAGACTTTGTTAATCCATGTTTACTATGCTAAGACTTTCCCAGCAGCTTAGTGCTAATGCAGTAGATTTTAAGGGTTTGTACAGTAGCAACTCTTTCAGTAGCCAGAGTCACCTCAAGGGTTTAATTAATTCAACAGGATTAAGTTTTTTCATACTTGGCTACCACAGGGGTGGAAAAAGTCTGTCCTACCTCAGTATCTGTAGTGCAAGTAATGTACGAAAAATCTTTTTGTTATGGTATGAAAATTAAATTTGCTTTGTTTTCTTAACAAAGACATTTTAGTTCAAGCTGTTCCTTTTCACAGCCATTACAACCCCCCACCCACTCCTTTATTTCCCTGATAAGACCAGTCAGTCTGATTTGTCTGGATGGAATCTCCATGGATATATGAATACTTCTTTGAAACCAAGTTCATTCAAGGTTGCAGACTAGTTCCTTTCATTGTCTTCTGAGACTCCTGGCTCTGTTCCTGCACTCTGCTCCAAACCAGATGCTGGCAGCACTGAAGACATGCAACGGTCACAAGATAGATTTGAGAGGGTTTGGGAAATGTGGCTGACTTTCTGGCAGGCAAGACAAGACTCATGTTGTTTGAGCACTGAAGTGTTTTCTGCCCCTGTGCTATCAAGACAGTCAGGCTGAGTAAGGTAGGTCATTGAGATCTCAGCAGCCAAAGACACCAACAGTCATGGAAGGACTTTCTTGGTTAATTTCTTCAAAAAGTATTATTTCAATTTCCACACCTGAAATATTGAGTATGGGAGACTGACAGAAATGAATGGAATAGAAGGAGTGAGCCTGAAGTGGGTTGTCCACTTTTCCTGGCAGACAAAGGGGCAGTTGCTGAGCTGCCAACAGCTGCTGCTTCCAGAGATTAATTTCATCAAGGCTGATGCCAGGCCTTGGCTGAAGAATGGCACATTAGCTGCAAAACCATGAGCCCAATACCAAAAGCTGCTTTCACATTTCAGCATACTAACAGCCACAGACTGTTAGGCCACACAATTGCAATATAAATCATGCTGTAAATGAGGAAGGTGAATGTCCTGCAGCATGCCACCTGAGAAGAAACATGCCAGTATATTTTAGGCACACCTATTGCCAATATTTTTAACTCTTTCGAAGTATTCAAGTATTCAGAAGCACAGGCCAGACCTTTCTGTTGCTGTTGACATCTCACTTTCACCAAAGCAGTGCTGGCGTGCCAAAATTCACAATGTGGGCTGAAGCCCACACGTTGCCACCACTCTGTGGTGTCAGCAGGGATGAGCCACCTGCTTTCTGTCACAAAACTAGGAGTACTTACATCTAGCTGGTGTTTTTTGTGAAACCTGGTCACACATTGCAACATTGCCACAGCTCAGAAAAAGATTTTTATGAAGACTTCTGGAATCTCCAAGCATGGACTTGCAGAGTGCTGTCACCAGGATCATTCAACATAATTTGGCTTCATTCCCAGAGTGGTAGCAGACCTGGGCCCAAAGTGATGGCTCAGGGGCCAGCTATGCTCTTTTCCACCCTTTCTTCAAAATAACATGGATGTTTTCTCCAGACAGTGATCATTTAATAGCCCAACAGATATTCCCATTCTACTCCACCCCAGTTTTATTGTTTAAATAAATAAAATATTATTAAAATATCATTGCCTCTTCTGGGAGCTGGTATAACCTACAGAGATCAATTTTTGTAAATCAAATTTTTTGACAGTGCAAATGTCCTTTTTCAGGTGCAGCAAACCAAGGACAGGGCAGCTACTCTGAAAGAGGGAAGAAGGCTACCAAAACAAGGCAAATGGAGATTCAAACTTCAATATAAATTATCTGTTCAGGCCTCTAGTAATCCTCTCTGCTGTTTTAGCTTTCAAAAAGATAACATATGCTATGTACTTTAAAACATGGCAATGGAAGTCAGCATACCAGAAGAGGACAGTCTCATTTGCAGCAACATAGTAGTGACATAGCTGAAAATGAATTTGCAAGTAATTAAATTAAATACTGCTGTGGCTCTAAGTCTACATTAGTGACAATTCATATCAACCCCTCTAGGCTTTTCAGTATCACAAGTTCCAACACAGGAGGCTTCAGCTCAATTCCAGCCCTTATTAACAACACAATTATAGCTAAGTTACACAAAGCGTCACCTTTGAAGACAAACTGTGGTGAATGAAGCCTGGCAGTGTCTATGTATGAAGCTAAAAATGGCATTTATTTGCATGCCCCCTGTGAACTCATTCAGGAGAATGCAGATCTTGGTGTATGCTGGAAAAAAAGTGTGGTAACAGACATTAGCATCCCCTCTCCAAATACAGTAGGCAGATACTGTCATGTTGAGATACATCACAACATGCTGCTGTGATTTTTATTGTGTCCTACTGAAAGTCAGGAATAAACTAGAAAGCTGTGCTGAACCCCAACCCACCATGTACTATATCTTCCTCAGGGCTCAGCTCTACCTGGAGGAACAGAGGACAATGTTACCAAGGAGCTCTTTGTGAATCTGCCCACGAATCCACCATTCCTGCAGTCATTACTTCAAAATAAAATCTGCCTTTGGGACTAGAGACAGAGGTATGTGCTTATACCTATAAAACACTCACTCGAAACACATCATGAAGCAGTAATGTCAATTTGCTCCTAAACCTGTGTTTCCTAAAAAAAGTTGTGGGAGGGCAGGAAATGCACCTGTAATATGAGATGGCTGGAAGGGATTAGCTGCTTCCCCCTGCCAGTTTCTGGATACACACATGCGTGTAGTCCCACAGGAGTTTTCCTCAAGGCTGGTTTCTTTTGTATGTCCAATAGAAAGAGGACTCCTGGAGGAATCTATGATGACAGAAGATGTAGTATCAAAATCAGTCGAATGTTCAATATTGGGCATGGAACAGTAGATGGATTTTTCATGGATGGTTTAAAATATGATGGTTGTTTGTACAGCTGTAGTAACTAATTCTGTGCTGGTTTTTAAGGAGTGACAAGAATATTGCTTCTAAAGACAGGGGTGTATTGGGGTCATTAAGCTGAGAAAATTTCCACATTAATTCAGCAAGAATGAAAATGCTATAGGGCTGAGAATATACCTTTAAATATAGTGTAATTTCAATTAAAATCATTAATTTTGGATTCTCCTTATGTTTAACTAAATAGGATTAAACTATTTTACTATACAAATGAATAAAGTCTAGAGTTGTTATCACAAGAAGTTTTTAATATGGTTTGTGACAAGCAATATCAAAGTTATCAACTCTCAAGCTTCATGTTCTGAAATCAGACAACTCTCAGCAACAAAAAAAGTTGTGCACTGATAAACATAGGAGGCGTATTGTATTTTTTAATTAAATATGAAAACATGAGCTGTGAACATTATTTTTTCCCTAGAAAACACAGCCATTTTAAAAGTTTATCATAAAATATTTTCATGAAATGAGTGAACCAGCAAACACATGCACTTGTGTGCCTTCCCCCCTCCCAAGATAAACGTGATAAGAGAGACATACGCAAATGTAATAGTTAACAGAACAAGTGGAGTTTTGTCATAGTTTGGTTCTTTTTGGAAAGGATGGAATGTAACATTGTGCTTGACTTTCTATGTCACAACAAAAAATATTTGGTGCAATATTTTAACATTTTCTTTTTAAGTTTCAATCTGGTGGAGAAAAATACCTTTTTCTATAATAAAATATGTCTGTTCTTTTTAAAACGTAACTTTTTTGCACAAAATAATTTTGTAAACTGTTATTTCAAGGGCAAGGTAGGCGGTCCCGTGTCAATGTCCTCCCCCCCCACTTAAAAATGTGATCTGTTATCTGAAGCAAAACAGGAAAACACAAAAAAAGAGCGGAGCAGAGGTTGCTTTGCCAAGAGAAAATAGGGTGTATTGGACGGGGGAGAGGGGAGGGAGCGTGTGGTGCGACAGAAAAAAGTTAAAGGTCACTTTCGCCGTAGAGCGCTGTGGAGAAGGACATGTAGTCCAGGGCACCGGGTACAGCATCACGGCCAGTGTAGGGGGCCATCCTGGCAATGCAATACTCAGCCTGGTCAGGAGGCAGCTCCCGCCGCAGCTCATCCACAGTGATGTAGTTCTGCAACGAGGACAAACCATGAGGCAATCGTTACTTTCTAGAAACTGACCTTCCTCTGAGGGACAACCACCCACCCCCTGTCCCACCAGGGCAGCAGGCAACACTCAGGGACAGGAGCCCAACAACTAGACCTGTGCTGCACAGCCACACAGGGAGCTCTCTGCACTTACACTCTGAGAAGACACACACTGCTTCCCTACTGTTTGGACAAGTAAATGCTTTTTACAACAAAGATTGGTTTCATATGAGAGATGCTGGTGTAGCTAAAGAAAGACCTGGAGGTAAGTCAGGCAAGTTGCTAGTGTTAAGACACTGCATTCCTGTTGACAAATGAGGTCCTGCTGAAAGTAAATGGGAGGAAGCAGAAATTTAATTTGGATGCTGTTGCTCAGCAGCAGGAGGTAACAGCTGCTTGTGCAGCTTAAGAGTTGCCATTCCCTGTCCTCAGAGAAAGGGAAGGGGCCATCCCCACTAGTTCTTGCTAGTGCAGCAATGCAGACAGCAGACAAGCAAACACTTTGTATTGCTTCCACAGTTCCAGCAACAGTCTTTTCACTGTGGACATTTTTAATAAGCAGGCAATACTTATGTAAACTCGGCTTCTGGAGACCCACTGTGCTGAGCAGAGCTAGCTTGGCTTCTGTCCATGCAGTAGGTAACAGTAGTTGCCTGTTTGCTAATCATAATCACTATGTTGTCTTTAGCTAACTGACTCACGGCCATTTGCAGGCTGTCTGAGCAATAGCTCAGGTTTCACACCATTCCTCTCTCTCCTGTGACTTCTTATAATTTCTTTTTCCCTTTCACTTTAATGACTGGGGTATGAGGGATTTTTCTTCATAATGAAATATTAATTCATGTTACAGTCACCAGAGCATGTGAAACACTGACAAGTATATGTAACGTACTGTACAGAGTAAACAAGTTAATAAGTAATACTGCATCTCAAAGTACCTATTTATACAGTGGTTAGCTTATCTGAATAACATGGAATTTTCAGGCCTCAAAAGACAATAGAACTGGCTGCAGTCAGGTATATGTCTAAAGGACAGGTATCACGGGCTTCTAGATTATGATTACAAAAAGATTCTTAGTGAAAAATGGAAACCAGTACTGGATTTAAGGGTAACTCATTACAACCTGAGAAATGGTATCCAACATTTCATATGAGGTAACTAAAATCATTAGCAAATAAAGAGACACGTTAATATTACATGTACATATTATTTGTTCAGTTACATAAAAGATTAGTGGGCATTGTTATATAAGAAAAATAAGATCACATTTTTTATCAGCTGCTTCCCCTGATGATGTGAATTCCAAAAATTAATACGCTTCATATCACCCCAAGTTTTCCTACATTCAACCAATTTCTATGGTTAAAAGAGGTTCCCCCTGCAGATACAGCATATCCTCAATGAAAAACTATTGATTGTATGACAAATGATAGTGACATGTAGGTCTGAAAAAGGTCATCTCAAGTTCATAGCTGTCAGTAATGAACAGTTTTCTAGACTAATCAAAAACCATCTGTTGAACTTGTTAATTTTAAAATAACAAATTGCGACCAAGCTCTTAATTAAAATTTTGAAGCAAGAGTGGGCTGCAAAGTTCTGAGTGACAGCTAAGCAGGACTTTTGAGTGCCTTAGCAAGCTGCTCATTAACCCACACTTTAACCCTGCACTCCTCCAGCACTATAGAATGTTCCTGTGAAAACACCCTCCCATGGCAGAGTGCTTCCCTTGACACTTTCTCTCAGTGACAAGAGAAAAAAAAGCAGAAGTTAGGCAGATACAGGAAACCAAGGTGTGAAGCCTGACCTTATCTCCAGCCAGGATCTTGAAGGAAGCCATAACCTGGTCAGCAGTATCTGTATCTGCCGTCTCCCGGGACATGAAGTCGATGAAGGCCTGGAAGGTCACTACACCCAAACGGTTCGGGTCGACGATGCTCATGATGCGGGCAAACTCTGCCTCTCCCTGGGGAGCAAGAGAGTCACGTCAGCCTGGGCATTTGGGTGGGCAGCCTGCTGCCAAAGTGAGGAGAAACCGTTCAGCAGCACATCTCATAGGCTAGAAAACAAAGCCAAATAGAAACCACCTCTGGAGCTTTTTCTAATCAGCATGTTCTTTTTTAGCTTGCTGTTGTGTACAAATGCTTCCCACTCATTTGTCCTCTGGAATAAAACATTGCCAGCTATGCCTGAGGATAACACCCAACTCCAAGACGATGCAATACCAACTGACTTCAGAGAAACGTCCAAATTTCTCTATACATGTGCTAAATGTCTGTAGCAATATTTGAAGATCCACACTCCTCTAATCCTTTTACTTTCATTTACTTAAAAGAGAACTTCTACAATTTTCTTCAGCTGACATAACAGAAGAAACGTCTCTGGGATATTTTAGTATTTTACTCATCTTTAATAGGCAGGCTTTGCAAAGAAGGACTTGCATATCTGGAGTGGCCCAGGGAAATAGTCTCCACAGGGAAGATCCTCCAGAGAGATTTTGCTAAGGAAATCAAAACCTTGTAGTGTAGTTTTCTTCATTTCTTTCTGCATTTAAACCAAAGGTCATCTGGTTCTCATCTCTGGGACTCCTTCCTCCCCAGGTAAGGAGGAAGGGAGAGTGGAGCAGTCTCTTCTCCTGGGAACAGGCTCTCCTAATACATTTAGCACAATACACCTTCCAGAGTAATTAAGATACCTAATCAAATGTTACTGTCTTGGCATGCTACACCAGAGAGTCTGTATTTATCCTGGGCTGATGAGTAAGATGATGCTTTGCCTGATATAAGGAGCAAAGATACCAAGAGTGCAGATGAATGTGCTTGCACTGTGCTCTTCTCCTGCCCTTTGATGAGCATCAGTCTTTGGAGAAGCTCTTCCTATTAGTTGTCATGCCTCTCAAAGTGCCACATGCTACTGCTCTGAATATTCAGGTGTTCTGGCAAGGGAAAAGCTACGGGGAGGATGACTGGAACTTGAACTTACATGTACAGGAAAGATGTGAAACAACTGGCAGGAATGAGGGGAGCAGCCTTTTGAGTGTATTCAGAAGTGAGGTCATGTATATTTCCTAATGATTTCAACTGGTATTCAGGGCTGGGGAAGGCTGTGTGTGCTCTGAGAGCAGGCACCAATATGAGGAAGCTTACTGTTTCTTCCACTAGTAGCTACACAGTTTGATAAAAATAATTTTTATTCGAAACACACAGGAATTAGACAATTATTTCCATTTTTTTACCTCTGGCTAGAGCTGTGAAACAAGACTTCTACATGTACATCTAAGACGAGATTTAACATTGCTGATAATTCTGGAAAATAAGACTATATTTACCTTGATTCACTACTCATTCTCCCTGTATTTTTGAAGGTGCCTACAGAATCACTTTGAATAGGAGTGACAGAGGGCTCTACATTACCATATTGTAACCCATGGAGATAAGGCAGGCTCGGAAATCTTCACAATCCATCATACCAGTCTTCTTCTACAGAGAATGATGCAAAGATGGAAAAAGCCAAGAGAGAAAAGGGAGGCCAGTCCAGGGAGAAATGAACCCACAGGAGACATTATAAAGAATGAGTTTTAGGAGGGAGAAGATAGAAGGAGGATTTAAAGGACAATGAAAAATAACAGAGAAAAGGTAGTTTGTGAAACCATGAAGAAGCAAAGGTGGTTTTGGACATGGAATAGTTTATACATAAGAAACATATTGGTGATGAAAAAAGGAGATATTAAGAAGGAGACATTATGCAAGACAGATTGAGGAATGGACAATGAAAGGGGTTTTAAGTGACACAGAATTAAACAGAACAGTTTGAAGACATAAAAGGAATTCTCCCAAGACAAAAAATTAGGGAATTAAAAAGGAATAGATACCAAAGTGCATTTAGAGAGGAAGCAGTATAGAAAAGTGATGTATATATAGTCAAACACAAGAACAACAACAACAGATGGATTAAGACAAACAAGAAAAGAAAGGGAAAAAACTGTTATTTTTTCACAGTTTAATATCTGGCTGTGTTCACCACTAGCTTTCAGTACCTGTGCATCGTTTCCAATATCGTAACCCAAGCTGATGAGACAGGCTTTGAATTCCTCAGGGCCAAGTGTGCCGGAGTGGTCCTGGTTATGCGGTGTGCCAGGCAGCAGGACATGCAGTGCCAGTGGGGTGACGGTGTGGGGCAGAAGGAGGGGAGACACAGAGGAGACCAAAGGGAGGTGAAAGGACAACAAACAGGTGCAGCATGCAGTGGGTGAGGAGAGAGGAACAGGAAGAATGACATGCAGATAAAAAAAACAGGGAAGAAAAATAAAAAGTGCACAACATTAGATATCACAATGACATTTCAGGATGTGCTAAAAATGCTCTTGGAACAGTTCCTTCTCAGAGAGCTCATCCCATGTTGAGAGCATTTGAACGACAAAAACAGCTGATGCTCAGAAGCCTCAAGATCTCAATCTCCCAAGTGAATTACTTGCATCACTGCTTGTTATCCAGTGTCAAAAGCCCTGTGTTTCACTAGTAACCCAGAGTGCAGGTAAGCAGGCAGAGGCAGTGGGAAGCATTGCCTTAATCTTATAGTCAAAAGTTCCACTAAGGGAGGTGATGGCAGGTATGTTTGGCAACACACCCAAGGAAGCTTAGCTGTCAGGGCATCCCAGGAACAGACAAAGAAAACCAGCTGAAGCTCAGGGGAGCAGCATTATGGCTGTATTTATGAGACCTGCACAGGAGGTGGAGCTTCAACTGGCAAAGCTATTTCAAGTGCTCAGCTCTGCAAACAGCACAGATGTACAGTGCAGCACAACACAGCTTGGCAGCTGCTCTTCCCTTCGCTCATTGCCCACTCCCCCAGTGTTTGGATTTACCCGTCAAATAATACACAAGCTACTACAGGAATCCCCATCCTGCAGAATTCTAGCTCAGAACAGCCCCAAAGCACTGAAGAGCTTCTGCCTGCTGCCACCATCTCTGGCCAGATCAAGGAAGCTACAGACAGGATGATGGGGCCAATTTCAAGTGGCTTTCTTCTTCAGAAAACCCAGCTTTTGAAATCGATGTTAAGTCTTCATAATCAAATAGTTGAAGTGGGAAATCCCAGTTCTGTCTGCATTAACATTCAGACTGTTGTGAAGAAAAGGGCAAATGATATGAAGGTCAAAATATAAAATCTTCAGGGCTTTATGGGTCCCTCTCCTAAGGAAAGAGCCCCTCAGTGTTCAGCAACTTAAAAGCACTGCTATTCTCTGAGGGCAGGCTGTCCTCAGATATAGCAGAGATGGTATAGAAGAGTGGAGAACAGATGGTCCCAAGAATTTTATAAATCAAATAATAATCTGCTCTCTGGAGAGGAATGGATAAAAGTCTAATTGCCTAAAAAAGCCTCCAAACCTTTCCATACTCTTGATCAGGAAATTTTGCAGTTTCCTGTGAAGACATACTTCTCCCAGGCTAACAATCCCTTGGCAGTCTTCACAGAAATGAGTGCTCCACAGGAGTGGCATTTTTAAGAATGAAACATCTTCTGTGATCCTGTTTTATCCCAGTGACTGCTTGTTTTTTATTGTACTGTGCAGTCCACATGGAAGCTTGTAGCTGCAGTCAGCACTGACTTACCCTGTCGAAGTGGTTGAAAGAAGCCCGGAACTCATTCATCTGTTCCTGGCTGATTCCTTTGGCATCACGGGTCAGAATCTGGTTTTCCACTTCATTGATGGTTCTAGCAATTGTTGTTAGTAACTGCTCCCAGCCCACGCGGATATGCTGGTAAAAGAGGTCAGGACAATATCGAAATTAAGAAGTTGCTCTTCTGCTTCTCAGGCCAGTGGATCAGATGTGCAACTTATTGCAAATTAAATGATCCTGGTGTGCAAGGCATGGTTGTCCATTTTCTCAGAAAAGATTCCTTCTAATCTGCAGGCATTTAAAATCTGAATTTTGACTGAAAAAAAAGATACTGAAGAGGACAATTTCTGATCTTTCTTTCTCAAGAAAAACTTGGTCCTATTGCAAAACTCCTTTGCCTGCTCAGAGCAACATATTGGAAGCCTTTAACAAAAATGAGATGCAAACACAGTGCTTCTAGGACTAATTTAAGCAGAAAACTCTCCCTACCAAGAAACTGAGTAAAATACAGTGCTTGAAAGAACACTGGTGCTCTCCTGCCTCTGCTGTTGCTTAATGGAAAGCTGGCCAAAACAAAAAAAAACCAAGTTTCAAAGACTGTCTGTATTAGCTGGACTAATATTGAACTGAGATTGCGCCCAAGAAACCTCATGTTATCAACAGAAAGCCAGTCTCTAACTTTAAAGAAAACTTCTGTTGGACTTTTTTGTTCTGCCAGGCAGTGGCAGCTCAAAATCATCAGCACTTCCCTTTCTAATCCTGGCTGACACAATTGGGTGGCAGGAGAAACGAGACCTGTCAATTTTTCAAGCAGCACTGTGGGATCTCATTCAGATTGTTTCTGTTGTCTATATTTGGAAGTACACTGGAATGGGTTGGCAAGAAGTACAGTAAGGCAAAAATGAAATTCAGTGACATGTTGCTGCATGCTTGGCCATATTATCAAGCTCTCCATTTTCCTGAGAGCCACAGCATGTTGCCAGAGCTATATGTAGCTGATGCTAACTGGCCAGAGCAGATGAGGCTGTCTAATTGCTGCCAAAACATTTACCTCCATGGTGTAGTTGGTGTGCTTGTTGTCAAAGATAAGTGCTTCCTGGATCAGCTGGTGGTCTCCTTCCAGCTGGTCAATCTTTGGTTTGTAATTCACAATGCTTTTCTCGTACTGCCGCAAGTGGTTGAGCTGGTCCTCCAGGGTCCCATGCATCTCTATTGAAATGCGGCCAATCTCCTGCATTAGCAAAGCCAAAGGAGTTAAGACTCTACTGAAAGGACTAGCCCCAACATGCCTGACATTTATTGCAGCAATTTCACTCTCGCACAGCATGATGATTCAAAAAAAAAAAAAAACCCCAAAAAAAAAAATCTCATGGAGCAGTTACTTCACAGGAGCTGAGACAGTGTCAGCAAAAAATTTAGCATAGCCTGAACATTTTCCAAGTGAGGTGAATCACATAAGGTGTGTCTAATACAAGGATACAAAAGAAAAGGAAACTGCAGTCCTTCTACCAAGCCAGATCTTTTTCTGGTGTACTGTCTGCCACTAAGTTAGTTCTTCATAGATATATTCCTGTAATTGCTCCCTTTTTTCCAGCTCCTCTATCAGTAACAGCTTTGTATTTTTATATTTCATCAGCTCCAATTACTTTAACTCAATTCTTGCCTAAAGAGAGATCTCCTTTAAAAATGACTCCTCTGCAGATGTTTGGTATATTAATTGTATTTATTTAGTCACATGTATCAAGACCATTGCTGCACAAGCAATTACACAAACTATCTCTGATCTAGGATTTTGAATTTGTTGCATATAAACACGAATCTTAAAATACCAGTGTTTCTCATCTCAAGTAATGCTTTTTTTTTCTGGTATTAGAGAAAAGGGAAGAAAAGTAAAAGCGCTTCAGTAACCAATATCAATCTTGGGATTCTTCATATTTTCTATGATGTTTCTCATGCTGAAACTTGAAGAAAGAATGGCTTAATGGAAAGCTGTAGTCAAGAGAGATCATGACTAAGAGTATCAGTGAAGATCACAGAGGAAAACAGTGTTTCAAAATTTGCAAAGCACTACCTCCATCTTGGTCTGGATCCAGGGTCCAATGACATTGGCCTGTGCACCAAACTGTTTACGAAGCCGTTCATTTTGCTGCTGGCGAGCGTGTTCTTCCATCAGGGCTTGATCCCTTCTGGGAACCAGCTGCCGCACCTACAACCAAGAGTAACTCAGTGTGCAGTTTAGACACACAAAGGCACATGCACAGGAAATGCAGAAGTTGCCATGAGGGAGGGAGGAGTGGGTGTTTGCACTGAAGCAGTCATATGGTTTAAGTCACAGAGGGCAAGCTCACAGAATGTGAATCCTATCCGCTGTAGGATACACACAAGCTCATGTCAGGCCATGGAAGACCAGAGGCAGCTTCCATTCAGTATTTGGGTTTTTGGTGGCTCATGTTAACTGAGTTGCAGGATTCTGTTCAGATCTCACATTGGTGATTTTGTTTGGTAGTAAGAACCGTAAGCACAATGGGAATGGACAGTAGCTGCTCTTTTAGGATTACAGCAAGGAAAGGCTGCTTGGCTGCAGAGATAAAACATCTGAAGGGCTGAATGGTGAAAAAGGATACTGATTCACATGCTATACTTACCTGCAGGTCAACTGAAGACAAAAAACCTCAAAGCTCTCAAATTTAGCAACTTTCATCTAAAATTAGCACGTAAAAGAGGGTCTCTGACAGTGCCTTAGGCATTTCTATCAAAGATCTCTTCCACTTTCCAAATACACAGCAATTGAGCCAAAACCAATTAACAAAACCCCACTAAATTCAGCAGTAAGCATGACAGGGTAACTGCAAAGTAAATAATCCATTTCCTGGGCCCGCAATGGTTGAGAAGTGGCATTGTCCCCCCCCACCCTGCAAGGCTGGAAAGAACTCACATGTTCCCATTTGCCATTGATCTCATGTGGTGTGATTGTAGTGTAAGGATTCGTTCCTGCCATGTTGACATGATATGTCTGGACAATCTTTGAGACTTCATTGTGGATTCCCAGGATGGCCTGTCGCTCTTTGTCAGCATCTGGCAACGTGGCTTTGAACTGCTCATGAGCTGTGGTCAATCCCTGCAGAAGGAAGGCAGCAGCAAAGGGAGGGTAAGAACATTACTTATGAAATAGCCTTTTCAGCAAACATATTCCTGAAGTGACTGAAAAAGCTAACATATTCCCAGGATACAACACAGGCTACTCTAATACACTTTTCAGGTTCTCTCAGTATCACTAAATGGGATGTTTTAAGTAGTTAAATGATGCGAAGTCTTGTTTTCCCTCTCTTTCTGTCCCATGTTGATTAGTGACAGAGATCAAATACCAAAATAAAGTGGAATAATAACAGCTCATAATTTAGGGGGAACTAATTTTCCAACACTGCTCAGTGACTGCTTGTCAGACTCTCTGGGGAAGAAGATCTGATTACTAGAATTACTGTTTAAAAAAAAGTCTGACTAGTTTAAATGTGCAATGTTTTCTTCTCCCACTAGGTATGCACTATTTCTACACCCAAAGTAACTCCAGATAAGTACTAAGATTCAGATTCAATTTGATCAGAGTCAGTTAGAACCAGGTGAAGGTCTTCCAGCCAACTGCAAACTTGCACAGGCATCACGTGCTCCTGCTGCTGGAAAACAGCTCCTTCTCCCTGACCACAACAGGCCCTTCCTGCTGCCCGTCTCGCTGCGGTGCCTGGGCTGTGCTCCAAGGTTGGGGCATGCTCACTGGTAGTTTGTAGCCAGCTGACAAGCCAGCTGGTCCTGGCTCATCTCCCTCTGCTTCTACAGGCCTTTAAGGAACTTCATCCCAGAAGCCTAGAAGATCAAGTCTAGGGAAGCGAATGCAGGGAAAGAGGCAAGAAAAATGCATGGGAAACAGGTGTGCAGGGAAAACCAAGGGAACAGTGAGAACAGAAGAAGGAATGAAAATAAAGCACGTGACTGACTCTCTCACAACACACACTGTTAATTACTTTCTGTAAAATTCCTTCCTTTCATGGTGACTCATCACTTTGCAGCTGCTGTAGTGGCCATTACAAGTCTGAGGGCTGGGAAAGACATTGCGAACAGTCACAAGGAGAAGATGGAAACGGTTAAGTGCCGTTTAGATTATTTTGCATTAAGAAATACTTAATGAGCCCCTTTGTTCAGGAGGGAAGGGTGTCAGAAACAAGTAGCAGCTCACTAACTGTCACTATTCTGCCACTGTCTTGTATTTGCTGCCTCACTGATGGTCACACTCCTGTCAGCCATGCTGGCAGAGTTGACTCGGATTCTCTTCACAAGCCCATCTAGCAGGTGAAATAGAAATTCCCACTGCAATCCAGGAAAGAGTAATTCCTGCTCTCTAAGGTCTGCAAATTACCTGTATATACCTCAAGTTGCTTTCCTAACACCCTTTCAGAAGGCGAAAAACTGAAATACTATCTTTGTTGTCTTAGAGAAGGCAAAGCAACTTTGATTTCAAATGGTTCTCTCAGTTTTCAGGCTTCTATTAATATGGCTCTGGAGTTACTCCAAAAAAATCTGTTTTCAGTTTTTCTGTCCAACTAGGATGATGTATAGATATGCTTTGTATCTATTCAGATCCAGGTTTTTGGAGAAAATCAGGCAAAAGTATACTCATTTTTGTTTCTCTTGATAAGGCTCACTCAATAGAGCAGAAGCACCAAAATATAACCTATAAATTCATACCACTCTGTATTCATACAACTCAGGATACCCCAAACTTCTTACTGTCCCCACCTAGATGGTGCAAATGACTGCTCTGTACCTGGATCTCCTCAATGGTGTGAACGATGAATGTGTCCTGCAGATCCTCCATGGCCCCTTCCATCCAGTTATTGAAAGGGGCAGCTCGTTTGGCATATTCCAGGTACAACTGATCAATTGTTTCCAGTAGTTTCTCTGTCCTCTGTGCACGCACAAAAAGAAATAAAATCAGGAGAGATGGTTGAAGAATAATCACATAGATATAGAGGTTGTCTGAGATGCTCTTTCCTTTCAGATCTTGATGCTCCCAGGATGGCATGTCAGTAAAAATCTCTCAGCTGTTAGAGATTACACACTGGACTGATTTATTCCCTCTAAGAGAAATAAAATAAATCCAAGGTCCTTTGAAATAAAATAAGATATAATTTCAGGCAGAATGAGCTTACAAAACACAAAAAAATGGTAAAAATAAATGAACAGCCTGAGCAAACAAATGGCACCCTAATTGGGCTGGAAGAAAAGCAGCCTAAATATACTGAAATGTAGCCCTTGCTTACAGTCCAGGATGTTCTAGGAATTCACAAGTGAGCTGATACTGCTTGTGCCCACTGCAGCTTGGCCCCCACAAATGCACTACCCAGAAGGTCCAGCTTGTAATGTATCTCACCTCCAAGGCTTCTCTACGTTTCTGGGTTAGGGCACCCAGATTATCCCACTGATCACAGATCTTCTGGCACCTGGCATTGACACTGGGAGAGTCGTAATAGTCCAGCTCACTATAAAGGGTGGGGAAAAAAATGACAGTAAGTCAAATAATAACCCTGTACAGAAACAGAAATAACTTGATCAGTCTTGAGGACAGATTCAGACAAAGAGATCATGGTTGCTGCAAATAAAGCAAGTTTGGATGTTATCAGGATCTAGGTTAGGAGACACCGTATGTTATGCTGAATCAAACAGCTCAGAACAGGACCACCCAAGGCCTCAACAAATACTGATTCTGGCAACCTGATGGGAATAATTTGCCAAAGGGGGAAGGGAATATAGACTTTTGCTCAAACTGGAAATAAGCTGATTATGATCAGAGCAATCTGCTCCTGTATTCCGCTTAAGAACATTATGCAGTCTAACAAACTGTGTCTTATACACCAGAATGGAAACCAAAGATTTTATTAGGAACACCAAGAAACTGCTTAAGATTGTCCTAAGAATTGCATAGTACAGGTGGCAAGGAATAGCTAAATTACATAACCCAGTAAATTTATTTAGGAGAATCCCAGAATAATCATGTCGTTTTCTCTCCTATATGCCTAACAAGAAGTGCTTTGCTGACATGTCTATAGACTGACACTCAAAGAACACAGGCTGGTAAAAGTATGACTGGGGAAAGGAGAGCACAGGGGCACACTAAAGCCTGCAGCCTCGCATTGCTTTATGCTCATGGTTCTGCACATGGTCAAAGAGGGAGAAATCTGCAGGCAGAGGGAGACCAGTCAATCTGGGAAGTGTCAGCCTTGAAAGAAAAACCCAAAATAAATCACTGGGAATAAATCACTGAGTGACCCTGAGCTATCTGATGAGCAATTCTTTAAGAAGTAATGCAGGCCACACTTTGGCCTCCCCCAGCCTTGTTTCTTCATGCCATTGTATTGCCCTCCTGGGGTGTGTGGGCACAGCTGTTGGTGGAGTCCTCCAGTAAACTAATTTGGACTAAAAATAACTTCTTTGCTAGGTTTTTAATTCAGATCAGTTGCTTGATCTACTTTGCTGCAGAGCCAGCACTGCAGATGAAAGAACTCCTTCTAAAAGCCTGACTTGTAACACACCTGTGCTGGACCACTACAGCTAGGGAGGGGAACATGCTATGCTCCCAAACATTCCTGCCCTGGGTAGCTGCAGTGGCTTCCTCCACAACCTCTGCATCTCTCTGGCAGTGTGTCTCTGGGGGAGAAAAGAGCTCTGCCATGGTTTTTCAGGGCATGGCCTCTGCTGAAATGGAAGATGGCTTTTATTAGAATAGTGAGTCTGTTATTCTCATACTTTAGAAGAAATAATCACTCCCACAGCTTAGGCCTCAGTCTTCCCTGTTGCTCTTAGAGCTGCAGCTGCTTTGGCAGACATGCAGTGTGTGCTTTGGAAGTGGCAGGTCAGGTAATGCTTTCTGACTAGACAGACTCAGTTTTAATCTTACTGACATGGAGGATTGCCTTGAACCCTCCTCCTGTTCCAAGGTCAATCCTCCAGTGGACAAGAGAGCAATTCTGTAAATCTTTGTTGTTAAAGAGGATAATGATCTTGATCCAATAATCCTAATTTTTTAGAGAAAAACAGCTCTTCAGTCTAACATGACTGATCTTGGCACCAGACATTAACCTCAGATAGGCCAGTGTGATATATAAATCTTTTTAAAACAGGAAACGGAGTCAAAACCAAGTAGTTCTGACTGTTTTTTGCCAAGAAACATGCAGGGTTTCAAAACCTCCCTGTGCTGCAGCCACTAGCTCTATGCCTGCTGGCTATCTCTAGCAATCCTGACGAGCCCCCCATTTACCCTCCTGGTAACCTGTATTACTCCAGGAAAGGAGTGGAGGTGAAGGTTTCCAGGCTGGAGGGAAGCAGGGGGGAGCTGATCTGCTGTGAGGATGCCCTGCAGCAAGTGCTGAACCGAGTGCACACAGTGCAGGTACTCCTGGGGGAAAGAATGAGGCCATGATGGGCTCAAGCAGATTTTTCCCTGCTCAAATAAGGGGGACTTTTTTTTTTTTTTTTAACTAAAAGAGAGCAAACTGAGACCCTCCTGTCCTCTCCTCTTTCCTTCTCTTCCTGGAAAAGTATGACAGTGTTACAACTCTGAAACATAGCAAGTGCCAGCAGCAGGTCAGACTCTTTAGGAAAGGGTTCATGGCAGCATAATGAAATCGAAGAGGATGGAAACTTGGCTTAGGAATATAATTCTGCCTCCTCCTCAACAGCACCCACAGCTCATCCATTTTCTGGCCTGCTCTTCTGGTGTGTCTGGATACTGGATCGCAGTATCCTAGATACTGTTTGGAAACACTGGGAATTCCCAGCATTTTTGTATGGGATGGATCTTTTGCTCTCCAGAGGGCAAAGCTCACTAAGCCTCCCCGGCCCCGGGGATGGGACGTGCGCTGGGGTGCCGTACTTGAGCTCTTGTGCAATAGCAGCAATCTGTTCCACGCGGTCCTGGTGCGCAGCCAGGTCACTCTCAAAGGCCTCGTGTTTCTTCAGCAGGGCCTTGATCTCCGAGAGGGTTGCAGTTTCATAATCCTTCTGCTGCAGCATTGCTTCCTTACCTGGGGAGGGAGCCAAAGGACACAAGAATGAAGGATAGGACCCAGGGCGGCCAGAGCCAGCTCTCGCCACCCAGGCACCCTCAAGGGCCCTCAAAAGGGTATTGGCCTCACTCCAGCTGCCCTGCCCAAGGCTTGTCCCTGTGCCTGCTGGCCTAGAGAAACACAGTGCTCTCTTTCAAACCACGAAGTGTGAGTTTGCTATTAACAACACAGAAGGGCACATAATGTAGTTTAAGCCAGCACTGTCACAGTTTATACTGGACTCATCTCAATATGAGGTAAATGGGTTATGCTGATCCTGTAAAAGCCAATGGTAGCATTTACTGCACAGGAACTTTTCCTCTGCTCTGTGGCTGCTCTCTTCTAGACAAAGTTCTCACTTTGCCGCAGTAAGGGAATGCCAGTGTTGACTGCATGAAGAACAGAGATCAAGCTGGTTTCCATACATTGTTTTCTAACAAAATAAGAAATAAATCTAGCCTTCTGAAGAGGAAACTCTTATAGAAGGACCCATGCACAATCCATCTCCTCCCCCCTACACAGCAGTCAGCACAGTGTCAGGCAATAGGAAGCATGTAGGCTGGCATTACCATCTGTCCAGGACTCATGAATGGATGCCTTCTGCCGGAACTTCTCTGCCAGGTGATCCAGCCTCTCTAGCCTCCGGATCTCATTCAATAACCACTCCTCATAGCCCTTCTCAGCCTGCTCTAGGCCACCCCAGGCATTGTTTATATCCTAGAGACAGAAACATGGGAAGGAAAGGCAAGTTAGAGGGAAGATGTTCATCAGCATTAGTCTCTGGGAGCTACACAGCTCCAACTGATTGGAGGGACTGAGCATGGTCTTTTCATCTCACAGAGTTCTGCAGAAAAGTCAAGGAGACAAAAGTGTCAGACTTAAGACAAGCAGGACTAGAAGTGCCAGGATATAATTGTCTGCAGAAAAAAGCCTCTCTAAACACTTCTAGAGTTTTAAGGTTCCCCGATGTGAAACTTTAATAAAACTCAACCATTTCTGCATCAGAAAGAATGAAAGCCACCGAGACATCTCCTCATAAAGACATGCAACTTGTGAAGAGCCTCAGTCTGATTTAGACACAGGGAAGCAATGATCACTTGATCCTCTCCTATCGGGGTCTCCCTGATCTGTATTTTGCAGGGCTCCTCCCACAGAAAATCCCACTGTGAAGGTGGGCATTCTCTGCCCACCCATGGGCAGAAAGGGAGTCTGGTTTTTCAGGCATGTTTGGGGTATACAGAGCAGTCAGCCCCACTCACCGAGACCATTTTCCCTTCGGAGGGCATGAAGGCTGGCCTATTGCTGAGCCGCAGCTTGGTCTGCAAGGTGTTGAAATTGATCTCAAGTTGGCACTTCTCTTGGACCTTGGGGGGCTTGTGCAGGCGGCGGTAGTCCCGGAAGTCCTCCAGTTTCTGCTGCATGGCCTGCATGGTGTTCTCTGGGGCCCGGTTCTCCAGCCAGGGGATGGTGCGACGAATCCACTCCAGCAGCTGGAAGGAGCAATGGCAAGAAGCCTTGAACTGAAAACTGTGCTGAAACTGCAGGTGTTGCTCTGATTTCATAAGGGACCATTTACTTTAATGTTTGCTGTCAGAAAGATTCTGCCACCAGCAGGGCTCGTAAAGAAAAGTTTGCCAGCTATTTTGGAAGTACTTTTTTTTTAATGAGAAGCACATTCCCTACCACACTAAGTAGTACTGCTTGTTGCAGCAGTGCCAATCCAACATGCTTAAGGCACAGCTTTTGCACAAGCAGGACCAAAACTATATCCTCAGATTATGTTAAAGCCTTAAGATTTTTGCTGGACTGTTGCATAATTAAAGGATGCTGTAAGTCATATTATCTCCAGAAAAATCTGACAGGAGAAATCAAGTTCTTGCCTTCAGTTCAGCCTTACACTATTCCCACTCTAGCTTCCTCGAAGTCACTGTTGCTCTTTGAGTGTCCCTCCATTAACAAACCTATCTGGAGAGCTGGCATAATGCTAATGCAAGAGGCAGTCTACAGTGTGAGTGAAGTAGTGCCCTATGCTTTTCACATCAGGCTGAAGCCAGGCTTATAGGTTATGTTGCCCTTCTGTTGTCCATCTTGTCCTCCATACTTATCTACCACAATACTCCAGTCCACATTTGGTCTCCTGTAGTTTCCCTGTTGTCAGTCTGTCAGCCTTCTCAGTTAACAAAAGCAGCCTCCAGCTTGTATCTGACACAGATTCTTTCCATTACCAGCAAATGCATATTTCTTTCCTCAAAGATCTCTAACTTTTATTCACTGATCCAACTCCTGACTTTTACAGTATATTAGCATACAAGCTATATGGAAGATTTAATGAACTTGTGTAGTCCTGACGGATGCAAGTTAAACCAACTTGGTTTTTCCTTCGATTTTAGCATTTCTGGGTTGGCTCCTAATAAATTGAGAAATTCAAAGCTTCTCTGTGGGAGCTTTCTGTTTGAAAGTAGATTGCTCTTGTCTTTAAGGTAACTTTGGTCTTTAATTTGAAGAGGAAAAAATAATTTTCCAGGGAAAATAGCACTTCACAAGATTACTTATCAGCATTAAATGCAATTCTTTTCTGCATACCACCACTCAGAACTCAACACCTACATCACTGGCCAGTTTTTCGTAGTCTTCCATGAGCTGTTCATTTTCTTGGTTGACTGCCAGCACCTTGCAGATACGATTTGCTGCTGTCTCCGCCTGACAAAGAGAAGAAAAATGGAAGAAGGAAAAAATGTGAAAAAAAACCCCAAACCAAAACTTGCAGCTTAGCTTCCTGCCACATACCTGCAGGTAAAATCTCCTACCCTTAGCTCTAGTACCCTGCCTGCACTTTGAGACATCTCTCCTGACCTCTCTGCTTTCCATCTGGCCTTCCATAATGATTTGGTTTTCCCCTTCTTCAGAGATTCTCAGCCGTACTGATTCTACTCTCTAAGCTGTGGGACAACCAATGTTTCTAATGCTTTTTCTGGAGTTGCTTTTGTAAGAGGGCCGTATTGTTTGCATCCTAGCAGAGGGACTCTGGCTACCTCTTCACAAAGACAGGGAGTTTCTGCTGCCACCTCCACTCCCCATACCAGCACTCTGAGCTGGAACGGCAGTAGGAGTGACGTCAAGCTGATGAGACTGTCTCTGTATTTCACCTCAGGAAAGAACTACTCAAACAGAGTTAACCCACAGATGTGACTTACGGGAAAATTCCTAACTTTTTTTGGCAGATTAAATGGTAGATACTTCTCTTAATCTTAAATTCTGCCCAGCAGAACTGTCTTCCAGTTTTCCCTGTATTTCTGGCACTGATCACAGGGCCACCTCCTTGGTGGAGCATACACCTACCATGTATTCAGTCTCATGATCCAGCTGAGAAGAGGATTTCTTTTCACCCCCACTTTTCTGGGTAATCTTTCTGCTTACTCTTCCCAAACAAGTGTCACAATAAAAAAAATATCCTACTGTTACTATTTAGGTTTGGAGGTTTTTTCTTTCTTTCCATTGTGAGACCAAAACCTGTTCCTCTGCAGGAAGCTCAACGTGTTGGAACATGAATTTGGAAAGTAAGGATCAGAAATATCCCAGCTATGAACTCAGAAGCAGTCAGTCTGGTCTGGAGTGCTATGCATGTGGCTTGGCACGGGGCACACACAAGCAGGCTGATCCTTGCACAGAATGTATCTGTGAGTTATCAGCTCCCATGATCATTACCATGGTGTGTGCCATGCCACAAAGCCTGAGGACATGCCCCTGCAATGCCTCAGGGGATTGCTCAGACCCCTCTTACCACAGTACAGCTGTGACCCTGGTGCCTGGGGAAGGTGCTAGAGGTACCCACAGGCCCCCTTGGGAGAAGTACTCCTTACAGAGGCTAAGGAGGAGAGGGTACATGCCAACACTACAACAAACCAACTGTGAACGCTGTGTCCTGCCTCAAAACTACATTTAGGACTGATGCCAAAATAAGTTTTGCTGAGTTTATAGCTGGTAAGTTTCAACCTTTTTCTATTTTTAAAAGACCTTTCATTATCTGTTTATCCAATCTTCAAGGACATTTGAGAAAAACTTCTAATTTTTGCAGCTGATGTGAAGCAGCAAGAATAGCAATAAAGTCATAGGCTGTACAATGATGTATGGATTGCTAAGGTCCAGGGGACACAGCAATCTTATTCATTTGTAGAATGAAATTAAGCTGTTAAAGCATCTATTCAGTCATCTGCCCCTTCACTAAAGTGGACCAGCTCTGAGATACACAGATTATCAGCTAATTTAAAACACATCAGAGGGACCTGTACAGAAAAAAGGAGCAGTTTCACCTAAAAAGAAATCTGCAAAAACTGCAAACAATGGTTACATTTAAGAAAGCTTGTACTTTGGCCTATTTTTCACTGAAGTTTGTACTCTAATGGAGTGTTTTTTGATATACAGAGAAAACTATAGACATGGGACCAAACAGCATGTCCAAAAGACATTGTTAGAGCCCTACCATGATATGCCTAGTGACTGCAGGGAACTGGCGGTACCTAATGTTTATCTCAATCACTCCAGGAGAGGTGTTCATTTAACTTTCTTATTTTTACACCCCATGAGCTCACTGCAGCAGCAGCCAGCTGTGCAGGCAGGATCCCATTCCACTGAGGCATATTTACATGTATCTGATGATAGACTTTCTCCAGCTGCCCAAGTTTAAATATGTGTGTATATATGCGTGCTGAACAACTGTCCAAACAAAAAGATCCTAAGAATGTCAGCAGTTATGACATTATCTGAGTTATCCTAATGGCAGGAGTGTAGAGGCTTTCTTTCTCCCACCAGCACTTGCCTCCCAGTGGTTCTTGCCTTGGAACTGCTACTGCTCTATGCAAGAGCGTGCTGTTGCTGCAGCCACAGGAAAGGCTCTGCGGCCACAATCACCATTAATGTCACGAGCAACATGTTACCCTGTGCTCTGAGTAAGGTAGGACAAAAGGACGCCAGAGCTTTCAGGCAACCTTCACAAATACCCCCCACACTACTGCTAATGAGCTGAACCATGGTGAGGGCAACCTCAAAACTAAAGTGAAACACTTTTAGGTAAGAAGAGCGGCACACCAAGATGTTTACATGAGGCCAAGGCAGCTCCCCCTACACTTTAACTACTTCAGTGGAAAAAGCTATTTTGGCTTCCCCACACTGCTAAAGGCAATGATGCATTTAGGATGTTCATGCTGACTCCAAAAAGCCAAGATGCTCACAAGGCACAGGGCAGCACTAAGAAGATGCAGAATCCTGGGGTCTGGAAGCTGCGTACCTGTATTCTCAGAGAACCTGTCTGTGAGCTCATCAGCTTCAGTGCAGCATCATGCTGACACATTGTACTGCTTGCACTCAGAGCCTTGGGGAGGGCAAGCCCAGGACATTCTGTGTGATACCACGCTGCAGTGTCTATGCACATGCTGTCTGGTGGAATCAACTGAATGGCAGCAATTTATCTGCCTTTTGTCTTTTCTGTACTTCTCAACCATAACTTGAACTGCTTAGGACAGGAGCAGAGTTTGCAGTCTCTCTAGTTCATGGATCCAAGTCTTTCTGCTGAGGATCATGAAGGAAGGCATTCCCACAGTGCGCTATGTAGGAATGCCTGCCTGTTGCTGTCCTCTAGCCTCAGGGGAAGATGCCTGCCTGCTGCTGTCCTCTGGCCTCGGAGGACCACTCCAAAATACTATACATCAAACACAATCTCTTAATAAAACAGCAAAACATTAGTTAGAAATTGCCACATATTTACAAAATATTAAGCCAAACACTAGTTGCATGCATTTAGTGTGAAAGTCAGAAGCGGTTAGAAAACAAGCAAACCAACCAAAGCAAGTATACCTACAAATATATATATATTAAAAAATGGCATAGAGAAAAAGCAGCCATCTACATACACATGTCAGGCTGGGGACCCTGTACCTTCAAAGGCTCAGGATAAGAGAATGAAAGAAGCAGAAAGCGGCTCATGGGACTCTCCCTTCAGGCCTGGTGGCAGTAATGAAAAATCTGGATGAAAAATTGAGTGATATCACAGTAAGTCACCTAACCCTGCATGAGGCAGCAACACAGTAACATCTGGGCAGGGGCTTGTACTCAGCAATCATTTTGCATTTGCCTGCAGGTTTGAATCCGTGTCACTTAGCAGCTGGCTAATTTATGACTAGGGCAGCTCCAAACAGGAGCTGTGCCCCTCCTGCCAGGGCACAGTTGAGTTGCTAGGCCATCAGGACTGCTAAAAAATAAATAACATATTAAATCTTCCCTGTAAGCCAGTTGGACTACATGGGATTGAAATTTTAATAACTGAGAAACTTCATCTCTAGTTTGTGCCCCAGCTACTTGGTTCAGGTCCTGAGGCAAGCAGAAGACTGTTTTCAGTTACCCCAGGAGACTGAGCATCCACCTAGATTGCTGATCAGAGCATGGAACCTGCTGAGCAGGTTTCCAAATCATGGAATGGGTGCAGAGAAAAGGAAGAGATTGGCGAGTGGCATGGCTGTTTCTGCACCAGGCTACAACCCTCCTCATATCGTGGTTTGATGTTTCCTCATCCGGAGTTCCTCAGGTTAAACAGACTGCATGGAGCAGTCCCTCAGGGGCACCTGGCAAACAGCAGGCTTTATCATGAGGGCTGGCATGATTTCTGAAACTACAGTCTTCCTGGGCAAGTATCAGCTGGCTGGAGCTTGCAGACTGGTCTTGAGTGTTTTGAACAAAAAACCACAGGATCGTAGCAGAAAAGTCATGACTACACAGATTATGCCAAATGGGCAAGTCTACTGCACTGCTGTGGGACATGTTCCCAGCTCCTTGGAAACAAGACAGTATCATGTAATTTATATGAAACTGGGCAGACAACAAAAAGCTTGAACTAAAGAGCTGCTCCCTGGAAACTACTGCTTGCATTTGCCCTCTGAAAGCCAGCATCAGCATGGAAACTGAATCAATGCTGGGACCATCAGCACTGCTTTGCACCAAGGAGATGGAATCTTCCTGGAGTCAGATTAGCCTTCAAGATGGGCAACACAAGGACTGTGTCTCAAATAGAAAAGACCTGTCCGTAACATGAAGAATGTAGCCCTGGATTTGGGATTTTACTGTGCTAAAGCCTCCTATTTGAAATTAGCAGTAATCTTGTGGAAGGGCTGCAGCCCGGGCAGGTTGTGACAGGGGAGAAAAGAATCAACCTTTTTCCCTTATTCAAAAGATTGCTGGGAAATTGCTTGCCCAAAGGCGATCTGCAGCTATGTAGTTCCAAACACCCTGATGTCAGGCAAAGACACTTTGGGGTAAAGAGGAAGCGAAGGAAGAAGGAAGGCCTGAAGCTATGGAAATTGGCAAGGCAGAGGAAAGATAAATGAAAAATATAGGTGGCTTGGGAAACAGAGAAGAATTACAAGGAAGAAACAAGGAATGGAAAGGCATATGAGTTTGGGAAAGCTGAAGGCCTGGTAGAAATGAACTTCATGGCTGGAGCACAAAAGTGCTATGTAACCAGCTCATGGATGATTCAGCCTAGGAAAAGACCACTGACCTAGTGGTGGCCGAGTGTGGAAGGCAGGATGGCAGCCCAAGCGGGACAGGCTTTGATTTCCTGGAGTGGGTGGATTTGACTGTGGTACTTTTGGAAGTACACTGCCTGGCCAGGACAATGTCTACTAGTTACTGAAAGGGTACTGCCCTTGTCAGAGCAGACATCCATTCATCTTCCAATGCCAGCTTTACCAAATGCTTTCTCCTCTGCTGTGATGTGAGACTGGGGAAAGGAGCAGCTCAAGTCTGTCCAAAAGGACATTTACATCACTCCTCCAGCAAGATTACAGATGGCATATCCAAATGCATCACTGGATGCATAGGGCTTTCCTGCAAATGCCCTGGGGTGGACGGGGGCCTGGCATTCCTCACTGGAGAGGACAGGTGGGCAGGGCAGGGTGAAGGGAGGGGTTGTTAGTGGTAAAGTCTCACCTTCTGTGCCCCTGAGAAGGCGTGGTAGTAACATGAGACATAGGTCATTATGGCCTTCTCATCCGGCCTTAGCGTGCCTATAATATCTGTGCAGAGAAGGAAAAGAGGTTGAAAGGATAAAGTAAGAAGCAGCACATAGGATAAAACAAAACAATCATGGGTGGCGTGAGAGAGGGGGAGAAAACTTCCCATCATGCATTGCAGGACAGGCCAAACAGATTTCCATGCGGAGAGCTGGGAATTCGGATCAGAAGGTGGCTAGCAGTGTTGGCTTGTGGCTCAAAGCGGCACCCCTCCCTACCCCCCAATCCAGGGGGAACCTGAGAGGAGGATCTGGGCTCTGCACCTTCCCAGCTGCGGTCTGGGGCCTGGCCCAAGGATGCATACAAGCTGTTTGGAGATCAGAACGCCCGCGCTGGAGGCCCTTCGTACGCCAAGGAGCTGGAGATCAGAGCCTTCCCACGCAGTGCACTTCCTACACAGGAGCTGCTCTGCTGCAACGCGCACGGCTGTTCCTAAGGCACTCAAGTACAGGAGGCTGCTTGGTTTTGGCAAGAGATGTGTACAAGGTTTCAGCCACAAAATGTTTTCCTTAAGTGACTCCATTACCAACAGAAAAATGGCTAAGCCAGAAGTACCAAGTACTCAACTGCCTGATTTCCAACACAGATGAGAAAAGAGGGGCAAAAAAGGAAACCAATGAACAAAAACAGCATCTCTGTCATGATAAGCAATGCTCTGTTTGCAAAACCACCACGGATGTACTTGTTAGACATGCTTTGTAAGCCCCAGGTGGACTGGGACTGAATCTGTGGTACAACTTGAGAAAGCAGCAGGTTCAGACCCTAAAGAATGGTGCTGGAACCTGCAGCATACATAAAGCAAAAGATAAAGCTTTGGCCATTCATTAAACCCTTCATAAAACCTCAGTCAGCTCTGTTTCTTCATCTTTGGGGAGGGAAAAAAAAATTGAGTAGTTATCTGTATTATTACCCATGGGGGGAGGCTGCAGTTTCCTGCTGGGCAGAGCATCTATGTGGTGGTCTTTCCATTTTGTAAGACCAAGCATCCTAGCTCAGATTTACAAGGATCAAGAGGTACAGGTTCTTGACCACCAGGACAGCAGTTCACAAGGAAAATGGAGAAGGCAGAGCCCCCCACTCCCTTAATTTGTGTATGTGCCAAAGTGGAGCATACCTAAGTGCCACTGGAAGTACTGCTGACTATTGGGAAATGGAATTCCTGGCTCTCTTGCCCCGTATATTATATCTGGGGCACCACTTTGAACCAACAGCCAACTCTACCAAGGACATAATAATAAAGATGCCCGTAGCTAGAGAGGAGAGAGAGAAAGAAAAAAAGGTTTGGACATTAGCAACGGCACCAGGTGTGCTCTGTGGAGGGAGCTTGGAATCCTGCGATACCTTCTGGGCTCCTGAGAAGGCGTGGTAGAAGCTAGAAACATAGGTCATGATGGCTTTCTCGTCAGGACGGGCAGTTCCAACAATGTCTGTCAAAAAAAACCTCACGTTAAGAGCACAATCAACTGATGGGAGGAAAGCAGAGGAGGGGCAGAACCACAGCTGTCCAGGAGGCCTGCTGCAGCACGTGCGTGTCACGGCAATTCCACAGGGCTTCCCAGCATTCCCCAGAAGATGTGTGTGTCTCTGAACCCAGGATCACCCTTCTGGCTCCCCTCCCTCATCATAAAATTTCCTCCAGAGTCGGGCCAGGCTAATACGTCAGCATGTCTTGTGCCACAGCACTCCCCATCCTGAGAACATGACTGTGATTGGTGGATTGAATCAACCCAAACTGGCATCAGGCTGACATGGCTTTTATGCACATATTATACTGCAATTCCTGCAGGCAGTTCCATTCTTCTGGAAAGATACTTTCTCCCTCCTTTTCCATGCCTCCCTCCTCCATTTCAGCACAATGATGGCTTGAATTTCAAGAGGCCCTTTCTTTAGTTTCAGGGGAAACTCAACACCTCCAGAGATCTGAATTAATGGTGTGGAGGAATGCACATTAGCTCAACTCCATGAGGGAGGAGAGAGATCAGTAAAGAGCAGTGAGAACTCCTGCCAGGGGTCCTCTTCATCACTGCTGCTTTTGCTGAGATCTGAAGCTAAGTCCACTTATTTTGGAGGTGTCTGTATTTCCTACAGAACGGCAGGAAACATTTGAATCTACTCTGGAAACCTCATGTTTTGTTTTTTTTTTTACCTCAGAATGATGAATGCAGGGAAAGCATAACTCATCTCTGGACACTACCTAGGAATATGAACATCCTAGTTACTGACATACAGGTTCACTGGGTTTGGCTGTCCTATTCCCACCTTTCCTCTTTGCTCCTCTCACTCCTTTATTTAACAAAAATCTTCAACTGCTTCTCCTGTCCAACTCAAGTGTGAAATACAGCAAACAGCCAACAACCAGTGAACTATTTCAGGCTGTTGTTTGTACTCCAGAGTCACAGTCTTCAAAATCTATTGCCAAGCTGGTCCTGACAAGGCTCTGAAAAGTAATTCTTGCTGTCCCAGTGGCCTCAGGAATACAGTTCTAATCAGCAGCAAAAGCATCTCTGAACAACATGGAACTCTGCCTTGGTCTCCAGATCCAGTCAGTGAAGGATCTACATGCCAAACACTTCTGAGCAGTCAAGAAGTTAATAATAGTAATAATACTAATAGTAATAGTAGTAATAATAATAATAATAATATCATGCCCTCAAAAGGAAGAACACCAGCAATGTCAGAAAGACCACAGCAAAAACTCTGGAGCAAAAGGAACACAGTCCTACACCATACACTAACCCAGTGTTTGGCCTGAGAATTGAAAGGGAACACTTCAGTCAGGAGATGACAGGTGTTACTCATCCCTGCCTTGTGTGTCAACCCCAAGCTAAGATCTCCATGCTAGACTCAAAAGACCAAAGGACAGAGGAGGAAGAGAGAAGCAGAACACGTGACACATTATTCCATTTTAACTTTTCCCCTATACATTTACTACACAGTCACGCAGGGAACATTCAGAGGTCACTGAAATCTTGTACAAAAGAAGACCACCTAGAGGAAGTGGAAAATTTCTTGAGAAAAAGCAAGTTAAAAGCTGTTGGATTCTACTTTACCTTCTGCATCCAGCATCTTCGGAATATCCAGATATTTCTCTGCCACATCAAAAGCTGTGTTTAGATTAGTGAGAGGATCATCCTGGGAAAGAAATAGAGGAAGAGCATCAGCATCAACTTTTAACAAGGTGCACAGCATTTCTCTCAGGAAGAGCTTTGTTTGGTTCAGGTAACTGTACTTGCCAGACAAAATTGTGTGTGAAGCCTCATGTAGCAGGATGAAATAATTAGCTTCCATTTGAAAGAAGAGTCTGGGGACTCTTGGTACAATAATTAACGTATAGTCTATGCACTTGCAAAAAAAAGGAATAATGCATTTTGTCTTGAACCTAGTTATAAGTAAAATTAGCTTCACATCATATTGATAGTAAATGATGAGACCACATCTCACATTTACATCTCATGCTTATATTAGGTTTGCAACTTCCATTTTAAAGAACTGTAGAGCTGTGTATCTGTTAGAACATCTAAGCGATACTTAAATAGTAACAACATTTGCAATGGGTGCTGTCCTTAGCTAGCGTACAGTTTGTTGAACACCAGTTGAGTGGGAGGAAGAGAAATGTTTCAACAAATCTCTACAAAATAAATACATATAAAAGTACCCATTTTGCCTTGAGTACGGCTTTTCCTTCTGCACAGGTCTTGTAATTTCCTTAGCACATTTCTATTCCTCTCTATAAACTTTCTGTAGATTCTAAAGAGCCACACAAGAAAACATGAAATACAAATGTCATGGAAAATGAAAGACTCTCTGAAAATTGTGTCCAGCATTCAAACATAATAATCAGCAACAAGACACTTGCCAACCTGCCTAAGATTCTCATGCCAGCTTGCTCCTATATTCATTATTCTGAAGTATCAATCCACTTCATGGGTGACAAATGACATTTGCATTACCAGTTTCTACTGTTGTGACATGTGGCTTCTACTGGATGAAAGGTTGTGCATAAACTGCTAGTATTTAGCCATCTTATTTGGTGTCTTTTAGGAGGGAGGAAAGATAGGGTGGTACTCTCCATATTGTCATTTGTGCCACTCACACTGAGACCCACATAAAAAAACAGGAAATAGGTAGTATAATTATTTCACCTTCCTTCTAGAGTGGCAACCGTGTTCTGTTTTTTTTCTGTTTGCATCATGTGCCTTTCCTTATTGCACTGACTTGGAAGATTAAGCTGTGCCTGAACTCTAATCAACAGGCAGTTTCCTTTGAACCCACCCAACAGGAAAGATGAAGCTAGGCAGGCTTGGGCAGACAGGGTACGGGCATGAATAAAACTTCCTTTATGGCACTGATCATTATGTAGCCCTCAGATTACAGCCTTCACGAACTAGGAAACTGAGCTGCTCTGAAAAGCAGTTTCCTGCAGCATTTCCCTAGGAATTAAGCATGTATTAGGCCGGCATCCAATATCAGCAACATATTCCTTTGGGTGAATATCTCTATCAGACAGTAATGTTTCACCTATTAAAGTAAATCATACACAAAGGCCACTAAAACAGACAGTGATCACATTTGCCAGTGATGACAGTAATAAATCCACTGGAACAAGTCAATATCAAGCAAGGCAATGTTGCACAGGCAGGCTCTGATGAAGCCAGCAGCTGCCACATACAGTATGACAGTGTCAAATCCCTATATTCCTAAATAATACACCTTCAGTGGTGACTACATCAGATATATCTACATCCACCTCTTCAGAGCTGAGCAGTAGAGAAGGCAGTGGATGTTTGCTATTCTCCAGCTACAAGGAACCATTCTATGCCATGGAATTAGAGGAACCACTTCAATTTCAATCTACTTGTCTTCTGTGCCTGATGTGGAGAAACCTCTATGTAGCCATAGCATAACCAAAAGCCTTATCTGAGGCGGTAAGACTAGCTGGTATATAACCTCCTTTGTTCACTGAGTGTAGACATAGCCCTAGCTTCATTTAGGAAGAAAAAACAGGCTTTCCTTCACTCAAGTGCAGGAGCATCCAGAAATGCCAAGTGGCAGCTCCCTTGCCAGTCTTCCCCTAGCCCATGTGCCATTTTCTATTTCTGTAGAAATTTCACCACTGTGCAATGAACTTCACCCCATGCTGACTGTGACCATCATGGCTGTTAAACACCCTGACAGAGTGCTTAGTATTAACACAAACCCTTCCACAACATATACCATCTGAACCAGCTGCATGAAGATGTGCCAGCCTCTCCTAGAGGAGGAAAGGGAGGAGCAAATCTCTCCCTGCAGATAGCTTTTCTATCAGTTTGCAAGTAACAACACCAGGAGCACTGTTGCCAAAGGTTAAAAAGAAATTTTTGGCTGAAAGCTGGGAGAGGTTTCCTGATGGGAAAACTTACTGGGCTTGGGCAGTCCCAAAGGAAGGGCTGGAAGTTTTAACATGTGGGAAACTGGAGACTCATCTAGATACAGCCAGTAGATTTCTACTTCAAATGCAAGGAAGATGTGTGATCACAGTATCTCTCAGAGAATGAAACCAAAGATAGCACAACTGAGAGCAAGCTACTTAAGTCCAAGACCAGCTTGGAGATGAGCAAAGAGCTACACTCGAATCAGACTGCCCCATAGGAAAAACTTCAGCCCTCAAAAACTGCAGAGCAACTCATCCCAACAATGATGCTTCTTTGTGCATGAGTAAGGGCTTCCCCCCAGGGCTTTTACAAGAATACAACGGGGTCTCAAGTCCTATAAAATTCCTCCCAACTCCATCACTTTCAGTTCCATCCCACTGTACACCTGCTAATCATTATTTCAAATCACCTGTTTCAGTTGATGCCCATGAAAAGGGGCAGCGTAATAAAGACCGGCCAGGCGGCTCTAAGCCTTGCACTGCTGCACCACGGCTGCAGGCACACTTCAGGGACCCAAATGTAGCAGATCAAACAAAAGACAAGTCACCTGTCCCCCAATTCCTTCCACAGCTGAAAGACACACCCAGAAGAGCACTGAGCCAGATGAAGCTGTGGACGTGTCTTGGCTGCAATTCCATTTACATGAACATAGCAATGACAGAGGCATGAAAAGGAACAGTAACTTGCCAGACTCTAGCTGGTCTAGCCACAAGGAAATCTAAAGCTTTACCATGGAGGAGGTACTTTGTTTTAGTGGTGGCAGACAGCAAACCTGCCCTAGACAGATGCCAACCTGGCTCATTCTCTGCTTTTGCTGACTAAAGGCTTATCACGGCTCTTCATCTTTCGCCACAACCTAATTCATGCAGGGACTCCTCTCTTCCTCCAGCTATTTCCAAGTCCTTGCAGCACACAAGGTTGCCATGGCAATTATTGCAATGTAACATAAAAGACATCATCTATTAACTAGCAGTCAGGAAAGGAGATGGAGGGGAAGGAAAATTGAGAGAGAGCAATCACTTATTATATCTGCCAGAACTGAAGACACTAGGAAAGAAATCCAAAACTCCTGTTTTCAGAAATATCTGCATATAACACAGCAGTACACAGACCACAGTTCTATACATATTGTGGTATACGAGGGGGTGTCTGAGTCAGCAGTCACTGCACTTGACAAAAATATCTTAGATGTGGCTCACAGTTGAGCTACAGTCAAGGGTAAAAGCAGGAAGGGAAACCCCATCTTCTGCATACCCCTCACTTGTAGACCACGAGCTGAATCCCAAGATCTTATCTACAGTGAGCTGAATAATAGCAGACAGATCTACACTAAAAAGAAACTATCTAACCAAGTAGCTGGGGTGTCAGGGAATCACCAACACCAAGCTGGACTTGTAGCTGTCGTTTTGAGGCCTGGACTATACAAATAACTTTATCTAGGCAGCACTTGTATGCAGAAAAGAACTGTGCTGGTTCCACTAATACAGCTAGACTAGGAAAAATAGCTAGGAACAAACTAAATACAAAACAGTGCTGACAAAAATAGTTGCTAAATTTTGAGAAGACATGCAGCAACTACACTGGCTGGCTACCTTTTGCAAGTATACACTGCCAATACAGGTCTGTAGCCTAGACACAGCCTCTGTGAAAGAGCAGAAAACACAAACTGCAGAAGAATGCTGCCCAAACAAGAAGTACAGTGCAGAACTCTGGGCAGTTTGGACTGATTTCACCTCTCATAGATTTGTGTGTATGTGTACACACAGAAACACACACAGCATTGCCAAAGGCACATACAACTGAGATGCCACTAATTGCTCCCTAGAGCTGGAAGAGAACTTGAGGTGGATCTCTAACCTACTATCCACTGTAATGACTGCTTCTCAGCAGCCTCCTCTGTGTTTACACATTCCACAAATGGTTTCAAATATCTAGCATAAAAAAGGTTAACTTCCCTTCAGCACACATCAACTGCCAGAGCTAAAGACTAGCCTCTAAGTTCCTCCCAGCTATTTGCTCAAGACTTTAGCTGTTGTAGAGTTCTCTAACAAACATTTAATCTCATCTCTTTAGAGTAACTGAGGCAGAACAGCAATAAAAATGATACAGAGAGTGTGTGAAGACTTAAGGAGGACAGAGGGAATCACATGAAGAATGGGGTCAAAAGCAAGCAGAGATCAAAAGATGCTGGTTCCATTTAACCTTACTCCAAGAAGGAAAAATCCCCTCTCACGTACATTGAATTTGGCTAGAACAATCACCCTGTTTTTCATCCTAAAAAGCCTGCAGTCATTATCAACAAATAACTCACTTTCCTTCACTCTGTTTTTGCTTAGGTTTGGCTTAGGGTTTTGTTGATAACTGAGTGCACTGTAGCATTTACCTGCCTGGGTTTGTCAGGCACACATTACTTAGTTGCGTTATTTTCCCAAGATTAGGCATGGAAAATGTAACTCTAATAATTCCTTTTCTTCTTGCTGCTGTTTATGCAAACAGGTACCATCTTCCCCCGCTGTTTATTCATCATGTGCTAACTCCAGACACTAAAACTGATCAGAAAAACTGACTGCTCTAGAGACAGTGAAGGTCATTGAAAAGCAGATTCGGCCTTGTACAATTCATTGCCTCTGGGATGCAGCTAATTCGACTAGGTCATTTACATTTTGTTCATTTGCATGGTGATCCAAGAGTCCAGGTCTGTTGGTGATGGGCTTCTATGTTTATTTCCCTAGCTAACATCAAGAATGCATGCACCTAAACACCCAGTCCAAGAGACCTGATGGACAAGCTTTTTGTGTTAGCCCCAGCAACGACACATGAATTATGCTCTTAGTAACATTTCACTATGCTCTTGAGTGAAAATGGATCTCAGCAGACTGCAGGAATGCCAGTAGGATAAGAACCCAGTTTGATCTTCTGTTGCATTGCTGGGTCAAGACATTGGGAGCAGCATAAACCACTAAGTGGTTACTGTCATCATCCATTCAGCAATCTTGTCTCCAAATCACACAGGAAGTAAACTTTGGAGCAGCTTGGTACCATTCTACTAGAACAAGTATTTAAGTAAAATTGAGTTTTCTGACACATGCTTTTTTTGGCACCTGATGCCAACATGCTAGGAGAACCCCAGAAGCACTGCAGATGACTCAGTGCTAAGCTGGAAGCATGTGACAAGTGTCCAGTGAGGGCACACAATCCCCCAATGAGCTACTGCATTTTGAACACCAGATAACTGGTTCCTATCCAGCTCTCCACAGAAATGTTAAGCCTGATTTGACTCACTAGTCTGTGACATTAGCACAGAACTACTCTCACATTTGGTGTTACTGAGTTTGCTAGCTTTTGCTCATCAGCTGGGATTGGGGCATGTGTGTCTCATACAAGGCCGTCTGAAAGCAGGGAAAGTCAAGCAGGAAGCTCATTAAGTTCACGCTTCACTAAGAAGCCTGAATGTACTGATTCATCTCTCCTTCCTTCCACCCCAGTCCTGCAACTGCCAGCTTGTGCTGAAGTTCTCCAATTATGTTTATCAAGCTAATTCTCTCCACTCTTTACTTCTAAGGTACCAAGCATCTGGGCTATAGACAAATGGATTTGTACCTTTCGCAGCTTCCCGTAGTCGATGAGCTCTGGACGGTGTCTATGAATTAAAGCACAGAAGCCAAGGCCATCCTTCCAACTGTGAGAGAAACACAAGAGAGAACAATGAACATTGTTCAGCCACAGGGAAACAGAGTGGTGAGCATGAGAGAAGGCACCAAGACGGTGAGACAACTAATTCTGGTTTAGTTTCCAACTAACAGTGCTTCTGTAAGTGCTGGGAATGAGGGATATCTTGTATGTGCATGAGGCTGCAATAAAGATTCCTTTCAACCTCTACAAAAATCCACTGTGTTTAAGACCTGCCCTTTGAGTCTCGTTTTTGGCAGTTCTCTGTGCATGTCCTGTGAAGCATGTGAGCTTGAGGTTGAAAAAAGGTGTAGACACAAGCTGTAAAGGAGGAACAAGTACATTCCTTAGGGAAAAGGCAGATGACCCTAGCTAGCTCCACTAAACTACCAGCAAGCATGGATGGAAGTTAAGCTTAGAAGTGCTTTACATTATATGGTTCATACAAGGGCTCCAAGACATGCTGGGAAAAAACACTATTATGCAGAATCTTCACTGGAACATCTGCCAGTTTGGAAATACAAAAAGTGGAGGGAAAGAACCTCTCACTCCTTCCCAGCTCTGCCATACTACAAAAGTTAGGAGGCAGTCCTTTTTTAATGACTCCTAAAGTGTTCTGAGTTTTCACAGAGCAAAAGCTCTTTCGCTTAGCCCATGCCACAAATGCTGCTTTTGGAGGACTTAATGCCCTGAAGAACTTTATGAAAGCAGCAATTGTAACCTGAATGAGGGATTGGGATGTAGGTACTTGGATCCTCTTAGAACCTCTGCCTTCAGTTTCCTAGGCATCTCTCTGGACCACACTGTTGTGTAATGTGCACGTACATCGCCTTGGAAGATCCGTCAGGAATATTGTTGAACATACCGAGAGACATAGGAAAATAATACAGATTGTAAAGCTAAGTTCTTGCCTGTAACTCACCTGATATGGAAGTTTTGGATGTTTACATTTTTGTAGGGGGCTGTCTTCCTCTGACACCATAACAAAAGTCCCTCTTTAGCAGATGTTTCTAAAGAAAGAAAGAAAACACATCAATTAACTTATTTTCTTAGAACACAGGAGTCTCTGGAGCATATGCTAGAAAATCATCACCAATTTCTCTTTGGTAGAGACTGCACTAAATTGTGCTTTATTTAACTTCACTTGTCAGAGAATTTCTTGTTTGTAAAAGTCTACTAAGTAGTTTTGTTACTATTATCTTCTTAATGAGGTTCAGTAATAAGGAGATAGCCTTTTGGGACTAGAGAGTCTTGTAGGACTCCTAAGTGACAGGTTTATTTTCAGGGCTAGTCCCTGAATCAAACTCCAACATTAAAGTTTATTTTCAGGCTTAGTCAGACTTTTAAGCTACCCTTGAAATCTCTTTGTAAGGGAAGCACGTGAAAAACTCATCTCAGTACGCTTGAGCCTGGCCATAAACGTTCATGAGATGTCAGGGTAGCCTGGGAAAGGCAGCTCCCTAGGATCTTTCAGTGGCTCACCTAAAAGCACATTTTGGGCCATTGAAATGGCAAAGACATTTAGTTACCCCAGTTGTCCATTACTGAACAGTGGTAGGAAAGAACTAAAATTTACCTTCAACTGAGATATCCTGAATGGCAAAACGAAGAATGATGGTCCAGATCATTCCAAGGGTCATTTTAACATTGCCATCCACGATTTCTATGGGGGGAAAAAAAAAGGTAAAAAGAGAAGGAATAGAAGACATATAGTTGCAACTGCAAATCCTTGTAAAACAGGAGCATTGGGGAACATTTCCTTTTGCAGACAGGAGAAATTGAATTCCTGCTAAAAACTTTTCCCTGCCTTCCCAGATGATCTGCTGATAGCTACAGTACAGTATCCAGTAATCAGACTGGTTCTTTTGCAGTACAATACTGAGAGCAAAACAGACACAGATGATCCCAAAGACTGAGAATAAGCACTAATTTAGATCAGTGTAATTCCCCACAGGGACCTAAAAGCATGGTATAATGCTAAAAGCATCCTCAGGTATAATTACTATTACTTAGAAGTCAGAGAAGCCAAACTGAGAAAAGGAAAAGCCTTCCTTCTCTTATCCCATATCTACTCCAAGGCATCTATATAACTGGCCCAGCATAAATATACCAGAAGAACCAGTGGCAATTCCCAGAGCAGATGAGCTCTGACAGCTGGTTTTGTCCTGTGAACGAGATATCACCAAAAAGCCATACACCACAAACATTTTAATTTCAAACACGCCTAAATACATCAGACCGCCTGTACAGGACTTCTTTTAGTCATGTAATTGCTAAAAGACACAAGAGAGCATTTCTCAAAGTCCACGCATCCTGCTGGAAGAGGAAGCAAGGACTCACACTGACCAGTCTGTGCCGAACATAACCAAAATCATGACTGTGAGCAGACTGTGCTTTACTGCTCGTTAGATTCCACAGTGTAAGTCAGCAAGGGTCAACAACTTGGAGTTTTTACACGGCGACTGCTTCCATGTGTGAGGTATGATGTGTTTAGGATGGAGGATCAATGTCCTAGGGAGAGGCGCTTGGAGCAGTGCTGGCCCAGAAAGAAGCTTCCACCACGTATGGACTAGAGCCAAACAGTCCAAACAGTGAGCAGATGGGTCTCAAGTACTGATCCTCAACATCCACAAAAATTCCACAGATATATCTATATACAGTAACAGAATTTACAGCCTTCACATTTTCGGATAGTGAAACCAGCTGAACTGCTTTCTCCTACTCATTCTCTGACAGGTCCCTGTATGGCAGGATCTTTCACAAACAAATGACAAGTTACAAGAGTGTTTCCAGCAAGAAAACGGTTAGAATTAACCTACTGTTTGGAGGTAGAATAATTCAAATCCCAAGAAGATTGTCAGACACCATTTTTGTACTACTGTAGACCCTCCATGCCACTTCTTTCATAAAGCTGCCCAGTAGGAACACATAGTGTGCTGGGTCAAGTACAATTTGTGGTATAGGCAACTGACACCTGTCTGAATACTGACACAAAAGTAAGAATATTCGAAATTTTTCCTTTTAAACTGTTAAAAAATGCTTTTCTTCTTAGGAAAAAATTTCAAAATGTGAACTTCATTGTATTCAAAAGCAACAGCCCAACAGCACACACCCCAAAAGTAGATTTTCAGAAATCATGTCCACATTACTGAAAACTTGTGATTTAGAAATACATGTCAGGCAACTTCCAGTGTAAATCAGAATTATAAGCTCTACTGTTCTTTGACATACATCTGAATTAGTGATTTACAGATGCAAAAGACAGAAAACAAGACATGCTACCTTGTTCTACTACAGTAAAACTCTGTCTCTGCTCCTTGCTAAACTTCAGAGTACACTAAGGTCTCTTAGTGGGTCATCAGTTTGCCCAGAATTAAACACCCAATAATTTTTCACTTCAGTACAAAAAACCTACAGTTACTTTTGCTGGCATGAAGAAACCACGCTTGTCTCTCGACAGGTTTCACACAAATTAATTTTTTACAGACATTTTGACGTCAGGGGGTTGTTAGCTAGGCTGATGCAAGAAAATGTCATGTGATGGCAAGTGTATTCAGTTCTGTACTTTTTGCATTCTCCACCCCTCCAATAAAACACTGCAATCAACTTAAAGGAAAATCTTTACTTTTTTTACAAATACCTGGGATATTGCAGCTAAAATATATAAGAAAGCATCTTTATTTTCAGCTTGTTTGTTTTGTTCATGTGATAGATACTCATGGGGATTTTCAAAAAGCAAAAAAACCTAATGCTTGTAAGACCACAACAGTAGGCAGGACTCTTCTAGGATATATTTAAGACCTGAAACTAAATTGAGCTTTTTAATTTAATGGGCTTGATTAAAATTGGATGACAATACTTAAATGCTGAAAATGCTTCATGAATCAACCAGTGAGCTGAAACAGGTAATTAATATTACTGCTCCATGGATTTTAATTGGAAATAAAAGTCCAGACACATACATAAAACTGATAGCATTAAGTTGCTAACATTGCATAAGAACTTGGCACTATCTTCTGGTCACATTCTCAACTTCCAGTTTTATAAAGTCAGTTGGTAGAATTAAGGTGGAAGCATCCCTTCTTTCCCAGTCCTCTTCACAGCACTACCCATTTAAAAAGGCAGACATGCTCCCTGATCCCATATCTGATTATTCCTTAGCAGTGCACCAAAACAAAGCTGCTGTGGAGGAAATCCAGAATATTTCTACCGCTTCATCTCTACATGTCATTTTACTTTACACAGTACCATCATCTACCAAGCAGATACTGATGTCAGTGAGATTAGTGAATGATTCGTCCCAGGATACACATTTAATAAGCCACACAATCCTCTGTCTTTTTTTTTTTTTTTTTGCTGCTCTTTGAAACAGAGTTGACAAAATGGTTATTATTTGTTAGAAGCAGGCAAGCATTTTTCATTTCTAATGCTAAAAATCTTCTCTTGAAAACCTGGTTACAAAGTCCACCAGCCTGATCAGAAGATTCTATGCTCTTTGGCTCTCACTCACTTGGTTTTCCATCCCAGCATTCCCCGCTGCCAACCTCCTTTTCCCTCAGAATTCACAACTCTTCATCTATTGTCAGTCTTTTTCTAATATAGCAGAATAGGCCAAGAAACAAAAGCAAACAACATGGTTGCAAAAACAGGTTTGCATGAAGCTTTCTGCTTCCTGGTGATGAAGAAAAAGAAACTCCACAGGAATTGTTAAAAAGTTGAATGCAACACTACAAAGCTAGAACAATCTAATGTTTAAAGACAATGTGCTTGTTCCCTGCCGATATAAAGAAGACCCAGTAATGTGAGAGCAGTTCACGTATTAAGGCTTGTAATCAGACAGTATTTTCTAAAAGCCTGACTCTGCTTTGCAAGTGCTCTTTCTAGGCAGAGCCTCTGCAAGCACTGTGTGCTCTTCACCACCAGCAGATGTTGAAGGAAAGCAGCAGCAAGCACATGTTATCAATGTGATTTGCAATCAACCTGGGGGCTGATCAGTTGCTGGCTAAACCTGGTAATGCATCTGCATCCACTAGAAGGAAATGTTTTGCACCAGTGAATATGCTTCTACATAACTCCTATCATTGTACCAAGTAACAAGTATGAAAAACTACAGTACTGGCTGGCCACGGAGACATGCCTTTTGAAATGCCATCACCTCTTTTAAATGCATGAACTCATTTGAAAAATGCAAAAATTATTAAGGTTCCTTTCCTGTCATGGATAGTTAGAACCAGAAACTGTTATCCCCTCCTAGATACTTCTGAGCTGCCCATGAGAGCCCAGCCTCTGGTTACCCTATGGAGAGAGGAAGTTGCAGGGCATGAACAACTGGCAGGATAGCATTGTGATCTGGGAATTGGGAGACAGAGAACAACAATGGTGACAACATAAAGGCTGTTCTGCACTTTTGTCAAACAAAAGCCAAATACAGCAGGACAACTATCCATGCCTCTGCCTTCAGAAAGCATGTTGCTCCTGATGGTCCTGTCAGATTTAGGACAGATAGCTGGCATTGTTAGTGAGGGTGTAACTCTCGAGTCCCTAATGGAGCGGACAGGGCATACAGACAAATAAAATGCTATGCTTCGCAGGAAGACCCTATTTCCCCCCTCTTTTCATAGAGAACTAAATGTAGGCTTGCACTGCCTGGGGCTTCAGTAGGTGTTTTACACAGATGGGACTTTTGAAATCTCTAAGCTTTATTTCTCCTTTTACTTGTGCAGGTGAGAATAGGGGTTGGCTCATCCAAAGTTATCTGTATGTTGAAGTTAGCAAGATCTGTTTAAGAACGCAAAGAAAGCAAAAATTTTCTATGTAGATTTAGAGTAAAAATAAACCAGTCTTAGCATGACGACCTATTCAGTCTGTTAAACCCCAGGAGCATTTGACATGAGTGTGGAATCTATTACAGCAAAAGAAGGCTCCTGAGGTGTCAGATGACAGTGAAATTTAAAAGCAGATGAAAACCATTTGGCTAGAATCTTCCTTGATCTGGATTTACACAGATCTGCTGTATGCCACAACACACTTTGATTCTATGGACTCTGGCTAACAAAACGTTTAGATTAACACAAAACAAAACCAAACCCTAAAAAGCAGGACACTGATGGCCAATATGTACAGAGAACTACAGCTGGACTGCAGACCATTCACACAGGACCTTGCTGCCCAGCAGACACCCAGAGATGGAACAAGCCCCTGAGGTAAGGAGTATGCTCCCTCAGCCAGTACCACCACATTGCTGCTGCTGCATGGCGGTTTTCTTCTCTGGGAGAAAAGCTCCTTAGAAAACTTTCTGCATCAGTCCAACCTGATTGAGGGCATCTATAGCTCATTTTCTTGGTGCAGAATTACGACCGACTGATTGGCTTTGACCTTGCTGCTGCATGATGTCTTTTAAAAGTCTCAAAGCAAGTCCCTAAAATTCATGCTTCAGAAAGGTTCGTAATCCATTTCATGGACAGAATAAACTGCTGTGCTGTCCACAGTAAACATCCATTTTTATAGCTGATGTGCAGTTTACTGCCCACCAAGCACCTGATGGGCTGGGCAGAAGTCCCTGCAGCAGGTTTTGTTCCTTGGTGACAGGCAGAGAGGCCTGGGCTTGGTCTGTGCACGGGCAGGCACTGGGGTGGGCGAGTCCTTGCTGTGACCACACTTACATGGCCAGAGCTGGTATCACAGCACAGGCCCAGGCACTCTGTAGAAAAATCAAAGCTAACCTTAGACTAAGGTGCAGTGCCACACCACCTTTGGTAGTTTAAACAAAGCCATATGTATTGTCCATGTAGCTGCATAGGCACCAGGACAAAGCAAAACCAGGAAACATTTGGCAGGGGAGTTCAAGATCACTATTCAGATTGAAATGGATCATATTTCTGTCACAAAATGGCACTTCACAGCCTATTTCTGAACAGGGTAACTGCTCTGAGCCCATACTGAGTAAGTGGGCCCTGGTGATCTTTGGTCACAGATCATTTGACTTACAAATGATTTCTAAGTGCTGTGAGATGCAGTCACAGCTGACTCAGGAAAGGAAATAAAAAAAAGAAATCCCTCAGAAGAAGAGGAAAACAAGCTAGTAGCAGGGAGAACAGAATCAGAAGGGGAAAAAGGGGGAATTTAGGAAGAAAGAAAGATAGGGTTTACACATACTCTGGAAAACAGGAGCTATTTTAAGGTAGACCATTTCTGGGTCCAGATCCAGCTTCCAGTTCTTTAGTCTGAAAAGGGGCCCTTATATAGATATGGACTATTGTATGAGACACTGGGTGCATCAGTCTTTTTGTAAGAGCACAAAACAACCTTAGATATGTATTTGTGTGCCATAAACAGTATTCACAGCCAACAATAGCCTCAGGTTGCTACTGCTGAAAAAGCTGAGAAATTTGTAGAAAAGTTTTGCATGCAAAATATTAGTATCATTCAGCCATTGACCTCTTGCATTTTGCTCTTCAATACCAAACACAGTGAAAAGGCATCTGCAATGTCCCTGACACTAGTTCTAAATTATTCCAAAGTCTCCATGAAGTTAAAGCAGTATGTTGAGATAAAGGTTTTGGTAGGGCAAACATAAGCACCTGCAGTGGCTGAGGTAATCTGCCTGATCTGACATGGAACAAACGAACCATAGGATGGGTACAGGTGTTGGAGAAGCCCCAAGAGAATGCTTGAAAATTCAGAATTGGGGACAGCATGCCAAGACTGCACTGACCTCATGAGCTGAGAACAGGCAGAGCTCAACGCTGTAGCCCCAGGACCCTCCCAAAGAAGGAATACTCATTCAGAACTGTATCATGGGCTCATTTCCTGGCTATGTCACGAGTTTCCCTAAAGAAACCAAGTATTTCCATCTGCAAAGTGGAGATAACAAACCTCCCTCATTTTCCATGGTCACTGTAAAGACAAACCTAGAAATATCTCAGAAGCAGAGTGTCTCCACAGCAACAACAACAACCTGAACCCATAGGAAGGACTTACAAACAGATCCAGAACAGAGAAAAACAAGTGTCATGAAAATCTGTAAGCTCTTCTGGGACTTGGGTGACATATCTGTAAAACACCCACTGCCTCTGCTATAAAGACAAAAATCCTCCACAGCTGCCTGCTTTCTGCATGATCTGCAAGTTCTTGAGGGAATCCCAGATGCTGCCCACAATGGTCTCAACACAAAGATACAAGGCTTCCAGCCAGAGCACCCAGCTATGTCGGGTGCACAGTCAGAAGCCTGGAAGCCCCGAAAATTGGAGCCTCTGGGGTCCTTGTCCCGTATTAGGGACTGCACTTGGCTTTGACCCATGCAATGTCCTCTAGCAGTCAATCTCCTCCAACAGCTCTAAAACAAGCTAAATACAAATAGCTGCTATGCTTCAATTTTGAGTTTTCTTCATTTGAGAAAGAAATATCTCAATTAATTTGTTTCTGTCATTGCTCGTTTTCCCTAACTCATGAGAACCAGGAGAAAAGCAGGATGACCTGACCAATAATCCCAAATGGAAATCAGGTTTGGCAGCCTGGTGTGAAGACAGGATTTAAATCCAGGGTAAAGGCCTACTATATCCCATTTTTAACTCTATTTATTCTACAAGAACATGGTAGGGCTAGGGACGTGCAAAAGGAAATTACATGCAGCTATGAAAGAAAGGCAAGGGCAAAGCACAGCTTGGGCTTAGAAAAATCAGATGGTTCTTTACCTTCCGCTCCAATGGATACTAGCTTGACTCCTTTGCTGGCAATGAAATCCAAGGCCTTGTTCACATTGGATATTTTGTGCACTCGCATTTTGCCTCTTTCAGGCTTAGCCAGACGTTCGCCTAATAAGAGGAAAAAAAAAGTATTAGAAAACAATTCTGAACCTGTTCTTCCCTGGTGCACGTTTCCTGTGGTGTGGCTCCCACTGCTCAGCCTGGCAGAGAGTAGACCTCCCTGCATCCTTTCAGGACAGCCACATTCACTGTTTAAGCATCCCCAGAAAGAATTAAGACAGGAAATTATCTTTTTGATGCATCACAGGTAAGTTGGTAACAGAGAACTTGTCCTTTTCAGAGTAGGTTTGCATCAGAGGTAAAAAAAATCTGTTAAAACCCCACTGTGCTAGGCAGTGGAACCAACCTCCTCTAGCCACAGGTAATGAGGCCTGGAAAGAGCACCAACTCCCCTCCCTGAAAAGACAGGTGAGGAGCTCTCCTGCAGCATTTGCAACACCCAACTTACAAAACAAATCTCTCCTTGGAACTACCTACAGTCAAATATGAGGGTGATCTTGTACCTTGCCTTTTCTTTCCCCCAGCCAAGATTCAGACCTCCTGCCTCTCCAGTCTCCGCACTGGAAGTGGCCAAAATTGCCTGCAGCAGGACGTAAAAATACTTCTTTGGCAAAGTGGCTTTACAAGTTTAAGGACTGTCATGTCAACTCCTTTCCATTAAGCCAGATGTATTTCTAACTCTGCAATACGTCTTTTATACAAGTGCATTTTAAATGTTCATACTGAGGCAGAAAGAAGGAAGTAGCCTAGCTCTGAGGTAAGAACAAGTTCATCTTTGATAGAAATTAGTCTTAGGATAACACACAGCTCCCAATTGCAACAAAGCTGGCAGATTTGGAAAACACTTCCAACCTTATTTATTTGAAAGAGGTGCATTAAGTGCAGTCATGTTCTTCTTGACAGGCTGCTTGTAACTACACTCACAGTCTGCTTTTACTAACAATAACCCAAACACTCAGAGTAAGCAAATTAAAGCTTGTACAGATGGACTTTCCAAAGAAACCTCAAATAGAAATATAATTAGATGGGATTTCAGGACCACCTGTATATGACACAACAATTGAAGTGAACATTCACTTTCACATCACAAGCTCCAGAATACAAAAATAATTTAAAGAAAACCCAAGCCAGTTTTGTACTTAAAAAAGTTATAATTAAAAGGAGATCAAGTGGGCAAGTCTAGGCAAGTCACTTGACCTATTCAGTTCCAAAAGTCTCTTGCTATATCTTGAACTGAATTTTTAAGTCGATGTAAGCTGACTCAAATCCTTTATTTGAGGTTTAAGTGTGAGAAAGAAAAGTACTTGGCTTGTTTCCTAACACAGATGTGAGGAAAAGCTAAAACAGAGAATACTAGCTCCATAACCATGCCCTCCAAAGGAAAAAAGTCTGGAAATTACAATCCTTTCAAAGTGTTTCAGTGATTATTGTGAACTGGTGTCATTACCTCTCACACTAAAGGATAAAACCAGAATAATTTTTAAAAGGAAACACTGATGTCTGACAATTTAAGTAAAAAGATGTATTTTGTGGTACTGCCTCCTTCCTAGGTTTAAAAAAAACCCCAACAACTCTTTTGCTTTAATGGAACCTCAAGTACATGTCACAGAACACTGCTTTATTTTTCCGCTTGGATAATGCGAGTCATTCTTAAGGGAAGTTGAAGCATTTTTGGTGACAGTTATTTGCAACAGTTTCACAATGACATTTTAAAGTGTAATTTTACAATAGACTTAAGCAGTCCAATGCAGCCAAATATCAACAAAAGGGTTGAGTCAGCTAAAACCCAGCCATTTCCTTCAGTTCAATGCGACTGTAAAGTAGCCTTGCAAAAAGAAAAATAAAGACAAGCGATTAGGTTTCAGCTGGAAAAGGAAGCTGATCCAATTCACCTTGTGGCCGCATGTGCAATGCCAGTGCAGTGGAGAGCATCTGAACTGCCCTCCCTGGGGCTGGGGAGAGCAGGATTGTTCCCCCTGACAGCCATGAGATCCTCAAGTGATTGATGGTGACTGCAAACCTCTCTCAGATTCAAATCCTTTCTCTGCAAACTTTTTAGCTTCCAAAACTCAATGACTATTTCCTTCATATTTAGACTTCATTAGAGATTTAGATTTCCAGAAAAAAGCATCATGTGGTTCCATGCCCTACATTATTAATGATGTGGACTGTTAAAAGGAAGCCTGCTAGAAATATGCTCTACTTTGAGCTATTGGCATCATTGGCATTATTTCTCAGTACCTCTCTTAACTAACAAAATGAAAACGGTCTACTACTCGCTTCCATTCTCTCATTGTCATGTAGTAGCTCAAGGCTGTGCTCTACAAGCCAAACCATGCAAGGATGTGTTGGGATAGTAGTTGTTCACTGCAAATTTGTGTAGGAAAAATTTCTATTAGTGACTCTGTTTGTAAAACAGAGGGGAAAAAAAAACAAACCAACATTACAACTTTATTTTAAAAGCACCAAATGTAAGTTTAGCCTTTTTCAGTCTTGTAGTATTATTTTTAAACTAGCTTTGTCAGAGAAACATATGTGGTGAAAAATGAAAGTGTACCTTTTGGGGCAGTTTCTAAGGGGGGCTGCAGTTGTTACTTCCAACCACAGAGGACCTTAAATGAGGAAGTGCCAGGACAGCCCATGGAACTTCCCCTGCTATACAGTGACTGGGGAACCAAGGGGCCCTTGTGGGGCTGCAAGGGGACCTGTCAGCAGCACAGCTCACCTCCAGAAGGTGCCACGCCATGGAAAATTGAAGCACTCTCCTCTTGCAGACCATCATTGCTTCCCATACTTTGGGAAAACTGCACTGGATGGGAAAACTGCTTCCTACTTGCCCCAGCTGCCTGGCAGCAATGTGTTCCCAAGGCCACATGTGAGGGTCTTCCTCCCTGACACAGGATTCCCACAGTCCCAGCAGCACTCCCCCTTCCACCACAGGGTATCCAGTAGCTGCCCTGATGCAGGCTCTATTCTTCCTGCCATGGCAGAGTAGCAGCAGCCACCCTGCAGCAGGGGCAGAGGGAGACAGTGCTCCCTCACTCCCACACATCCCGGCCAGCTGGAGGAGGCACTCAGCTCCACAGGGCTCTCAGCAAAGCTGACCCAGCACTCTCATGGCTGAAAGCTCTTATGGCCGTCATACTCTGGGTTAGAGGAGAATAGCCTGCCACAGAGTATCCCTACCCATGCCAAATTCCCATCAGCAGCTCTATACTCCCTCAAAATACATGAAGAGGAAAGTGTGAGCCAAGAGCTGAAAGGAAAGGCCAGAAGCTGGAACTGAAGGGCTAACAGCCATCCAGACACTCACCATTTTGGCAGATGATGAGTGGGAACCATGGCAAAGACACACAGGTGAGCCCTTGCCAAACATCAGGAGACTCCTGACCCTCACACATTGCTCCCCATATGGGCTGCTACTTCCTCAGCTATGGACCTAAGGGGTTGCTAGAGGAGCTGGCAGCTGGGAAGGGCGTCTGTATGAGCAATGGGGCTCATAGTGGATAAGGGAACTGCAATGATGGAAGTGAAATGACGAAAAAATGTGCTATGTTTCTCCTTTTTTACCATTGTACTTAGGAGAACTGCATTCTAGCTTCTGCTGTCTCTAGGGAAAGAATGTTTAGTCTTCAGTGTGTGCAGGACCCATCTCTGGTGGGATGCAGTCCCCAGCTGCCCCCCACACCTTTGCCCACTGGTCATGCCACAGCAGGCTCCAGGCACAGAGCTGCTCTGCACTGGGACAGGTACAGGCTGTGCCCACACACACTGCTGCCACAGCCACTGGCTTCTTCCCAAACAGAGGTGGATCTGACAGGCCCTGCCAGAGGGCTACAAAGGGACAAAAGCAGAGCAAGAGTGGGAGATGATGCAAGGAAATTAAGCAGCGTGAGATACAAGATCCCCTGCTTTAGCACCAAGCCTCATCTACCTCCACACATCCTTCTCTCCTCTATCTTCAGTTCAGCTATTAAAAGCTAAGCCATCAAGCGCATCTGCCCCAGTGTCCAGGCTGCAGACCTGCCTCTCTGAGGGAACATAAATACAGAAAATACACTAACAGGACTCTTCTACCTCATTTCTTACACAATGCACAAATGGGAAAGTTCTGATAGTGTTTCGAACTCATATCCCTCCAAACCACCACCATGGGCAAACCCCCTGAGATTTCATTCTATATTCATAACTTCTTGAAAAACACTGACAATAAACTGACAGAATCTTTGCATAAAATGGAGAAAGGGAAGGTAAGGAAAGAAAAGGGACATAGGAAAGATAGTCTGAGTGCTACTATCATGGCCATTTTATTGGAAAACATGAAGGTCAGAATTCAAGTCACTGAGTTGCTGTAACAGGCTCAAAAGCCATCAAAACAGTCTGTGAGCTGGGGGTGAACAACCCCAGCTGGGTAAACACAGTCTTGCCTTCTTTCAATCCCTCCTACAACACTTTACTAACATATTTATTTCATGAGCACATCAAAAAGCATTACTGCTTATATGAAATAATCCCTAGGAGATATCTGTCTAGTAGTGGGACATTTGTGACACAGAGTAAAAACAAATCTGACCTAACTTGTTCACACCACTGCTTTTATTTCAGACTGAGTATTTTGGGATTTTGCTTTTCTTTGGGATTTTTTTCCCCATGAAGGTTTGAGCATTGAGCCCAGATTGAAACTAGAATGGAAAAACTTCAGTCAGGGCTGAAACTGAATGACACAGAAGATTTATTAATTCGACTCCCTCCTTCCAGTAACTTCTATCATACTCCCACTGCCATGTGGCTTTGGTGTGATTGCCCAGTGCAGCATTCCCACACTTCCCAGGGCAGCTTCATCAGCCCTGCCAAGCAGTAAGAGCCACTGCCTGGATCTTCACAGGAGGTTGTGCATTCCTGACAGGCAGAGAAAAGCCAAGAAGCTAGAGCAGGAATGCAACAGGCAGCCTGCGCAAGCCATGAGCTTTGGAGTACATTCCAAAATGGCCAGTGCTGGAGACATGTATTTGTTAGGGAGAAATTTGTTCTGAATCAGGAAGCAGCTGTTCTTACATTCCAGCAAAAACTGCAGCATGACAGCCTCTGCAGTCAGTATCCTGCATGGGCAGCACCACACAGAACTTCGCTCACCTGAAATAACTTCCAGAAGTAACATGAGTTTAAGACCATCCCTGAAATCTTCCTCTATGTTCTCAATCTGTGTCCCAGCCTTGCGGAGGTGAGAATTACACCATGCTGTAAATGTCTAAAACACAGGAAACGAAAGAAAAAAAAAGCAGTTAGTTATCTTCCCACAAACCAAACAACAGTTCCCAACCAAATCAGTGCTGCTAAGTATCAAGACAAATGCTCATTAGGTTATCAGGTCTCTATCCAATGTCCTTGTGGAGCACAAGCATTTGCATCTCTAAATACCCAAAGAAGTTGCAGAATGTCTCTGCAGCAGAGGGAATCTGAGACAGTAATTTGCTCCAGCACATCTGTTGTTCTGGAGAGGCTTCTCGATTTTGTTTGGCTTAGAACACCTTGAAAACTATTTTAAAGCATGCTAAGTGCTCAGATCACTAAGGACTTCCAGTGGTATTAGATAACACATACTAATACGAAGGGGAACACAGAACAGCATTCCAGATTATCTTGTCTCTGGAGAGTTGCTTGAGAAAAAAACAGAACCATTCTTCAACTGCCTCTGGTCTACTCCATCCCCAGCAGCCCTTAGACATGGAAAGACAGCATGCTGAGCTCCTCAGCCACATAAATCACATTCCAGCAGTGTCTGTCCTGCTGCCTCCATTCTCACTGACTAACTGCTAAGCAGACCTCCCTTTCCCGTGATCATGCCACCTTTCCTCCCCCATCACATGGAGGAGTAAATACTTTCTGAATAAGTCCACCTCAGCAGAAGTGCAGGTCCTTGAAAGGATACAGGTAACTATTACTTAGTGACACTACTGTCTAGTGCAGCCCCAAACTCCTACTACTTGCAAGCCTCTGGCAGAAGCAGCATTGCAGCCATCTCAAAAATAAAATCACAGCCACTCTGTAATTAGTGATCCCACCACCACTGGAGTAATGAATAATACGAGTCAGAAGTGCAGGACAGACTGAGGCCCAAACTACAATACAGTTAGTCCTATGCAGCTAAACAAAACTCTTCTTTGAAAGCACCTTCTGACCTCAACTAGTCAAGATAAAAGTATCTCTCATTGAGAGAAATTAATTTCACAACTGATGACAACACATTTTTTATGGATGCAATCTGTAAGCCCATGGTCTGAACAATCAGCATGTGGGTCACTGGCAGGAGAGAGACCATGTCTTCCAAGAGATGTGACAGAAGGAGTTATCTCAAGAGTACCATGTGAACTGGTCTGAAAGAGAAAAGTTTGATGGTCAAACCACAAGAAGCAAATATAAAACAGACACCTCCATGTGGCACATACTTAAGTAGGTGAATCAAAGAGCTGAATCTCATCTGAACATGCAGAAGCTGTTTGATACAAAGCTACTGTTTGAAGAGTAAATGGTAGCAACCAGGAGGACAAGTTTGTTCAAGTGCTAATGCATGTGTCTCGTGGTGTTTGAACAGCAGACCAAGTAAACCCTTTCCTTCATACAACCTGATAACCTCTCTATCACTCTCTAAATAGAAGGGCGAGGTTCTTCAAAAATGAATGTATCCAAAAGCACACTGCTGCCACAAGCAAAGTCCCTCTCCCAGATGTGGTCCTAGAGCAAATTCAATTCAAGGACCCAGCAAAGAAAACTGTTTACTTTCTTAAGACTGGTCTTCTGCTCAGTAGTACATGGAGGCAGTTCTGCAGAATCTAACAAGCCTCTACAAAAGAAAATTTGGTACACAAGGGCCAAGCAGGAGGGTGGAGTGGACCACAGCAGCCATGCCATTTTAAGCTGCTGGGGAACCACAGAAGGAAGGACTCATTTAATTCTGAAGCACAGCATTCCAAAAATTTAGAAATGCTTCATTACCACATGCATAGGCATGGAATTTCAAAAGGAAGATTACCCCAATGGCAACAGTACTGTTGTTAGTTGTCTCAAAGCTGAGCTTTCACTTCTAACCTGCTCTCATTTGAGCTCACCAGACCACAAATAGTGTGGCAGAATCTTTCCTTGGAAAAAGCATTGCTCAACAGCTGCTGAGCCTTCCACTGCTGTGCTCTGGACTTGTCTCCACTGGGACTGTGGGATGGAGCAGGATAACAGCACAGCTGTAAATACTTTTATGGCAATAGCCCTTTGGACGGATGCATGTATTGTGAAAGTCTGGGATCTCTTTTTTTCAAAATTTCTGGTTTCCTTCCAGATTTGGAAGCTTGGAAAAAGAAGAGTAAGTAATTAAGCACCTTTTATTGCTTTTTATTGTTAATCCCCTGAGAAAAAAAGAGGTAGTGGGTTGTTTTTTGGTTTTTTTTAATAAGAGTTGTTTTATTTGGAAAAGGGCCCTGTATCCTGAAGTACATCCTTTTGGTGCTATTTTCTTCATTCTACTGCTTGAGTTGTATTACAAGAAGAGAGGTTAATTTATTTGGCTCCCTTTTGCAGCCAGGCTACTTCACTCTTCCAGAAAGCGTAAATAACAGCAGAGATGCTTCCAAATGCTACATCATCATCACATATCAAAATATGAGAGCAAGTTATGTCAGAAAGGTTGTGGATGCCCATGAACCTCCTTCTCATATCAGGAAAGCAGACAGAGCAAAATACCTTGAGCTAGTGTCTGGTCCTGGGTGACATTACAAAATCAATGTTGATTTGAGGAGGAACCCTGAGATCTAACTCACAGGCCCCAAGGCTGCACTTTTATTTCTTGTCTGACTTCTCTGAAGTCATTTCAGTTTTGTTCACCATCAGCCCAAAGCAGATCAGATCTCTCTGCTTTAAACCACTGATAACTCCAAAAGAGGTATACAGGGCATCCCTCTGCACAGTTTAAGGGTGGAAGAGGGTCACCAGTTCTACACTTTCAAGAAACAAAGAAGAAGTTAAATGCAAACCACAAATCTAAACTTTGCTTTATTTTGCTGGCAAGATAACTAGATCAGTGAGAGTCTTTTTATTGCTGCAAGAGTCACCAAGGGCTTGATAGGAAACAAAATCACAGAGCCAGCACCAACTTAACTGGAACCATCTCTATCTCATCATGGCCTCAGACAGGCCAAAGTGACACAATTCTGCAAAACACTGCCATTAGCCATGAGTGGCAGAATGGACACTTCAGCTTCTCAAGAACACAGACCATGAAGGGTGAATGGACAGAGCACACACAATTTCCATAAGACAACTCCCAGATGTGCAGCCATTTTCTCAAGGCATCTTCAGGTCCTACATCAACTCCAACAAGAAAAATACTATGAGCAGCACAGCAGCACGTGTGAACAGCAACAACCAGTATCCCAGTGTGGATGCATCAGGCCACTTTACAAGAAAGCAGGATTATGAATGCTTTTAATAACTGCAGTGGGACTCACAAACTGTATTCACCACAGATCAACCCAGAGCAATATCTATCAAAACATAATCATCAGAAAACAGCTTTATGTTCCATTTACTGTACATACTGCAGAGGGGAAAAATATCTTCTAACTTCAAAGCAGTAAACCAGAAAGAGATCTGATAGATAGGAGAAGCCTGGAGAAATGCATCAAAAAAGTAGAGGGAAGCAAGAGAAGGGAAAGCTGAAATTTTCGCTGTCCACTGAGTTTTGCAATCCTGGAACTCTTGTTTAGAGTAATTTTTACTGACTTGGCTTCATGCATCTGCACAGGATCCTTTTTGTGATTCTAGGAAACCTACTGAAACCTCCCACTCACCTCAGCCACCTTCTGGGCAACACAGCTGCTCCTCCCCATGCCTTGAGTCACAGTTACCAGCAGCAACTGGCTTAGGGTGGCTGTCACCAGCAAAGTTTTCAAAAGTAGAAAGGGCTGCCAAAAGCAGCCAGCCATCTTTCTGGTGCAGGCCTGGCCCTGGGAGCAGCCAGGCAAGGAAAAAACACAAAAAAACACCACACCTGCATTTGCTATGGGGAGGGGACTTACACCCCAGTTCAGAGGGCAAAAATACACTGCCAGGCGGGAAGCTGCTCGGAAACAGCAGTTGTTCTTCCTTGCTGTCTGCTGACAAAGAAGCCTGGAGATTATTCTCCTCCTTACTTCTAACTCGCTGTCCCAAAGACAAGAAAACAAATAGTCTGTTAATCTTGAGGCTATGGAAGTTTCAGAGCTGGAAAACTACTCACTATTAAATAATAGCACAGAAACCTCACACCATAAATTTTCTGTGGCAACTGCACAAGAGGTGCAAACAGAGCTGTGTTTCTTGGCCCTTGGATCTTTCCATATATTGTACTCATAATTTTATTTTTGGACACAACAGATTGCCAGGACATCCCTGCAGGTCTGCCTCTTGTTCACTGTGGAAGATGTCTCATGAAGGAGCCTATGTGTATGCATGTACATGGATGCATTTCTCATCACTGCTCTCTGTAGTCCCTGCTCCTATCTAGCTGAGATTTAAAATTTTTTGGTTTTTTTTTTTTTTCTTTTTAAATCCCAGCCCAATCAGCAACATCCCTAACATCAAGATCAACTCTTGCTATTTGGCTGCTGGGTCCTGCACAAACAATGGCACATTGGTATTCTACCACAATATAACCTGTCAGATAACGAAAAGAATAACAAATGTTACTAAAAGCAAGCAAATATGATTAACTGTTCTGCTGCCTCAGCATGGTTACTGTAGGGGTATCCTCTGCAAGCCTACCTGCATACCTATTTTAACAGTCATGCACAGCATTTTTCTTGACACAACATGAAAAGACCGTGCTTTCTCACTGAATTAACCCTTTCCCAGTCACAAGCTAGTTAAAACAACAGCCAAGTGATAGCTAGTCCTGCAACCAAAACTCTAATGAGATACCATCTTCAGCTAGATCCTTCCAGGTATCTCTCAGCCCTGTCAACTGCAAACCTACCCATACCACTTGTGCATACACACAGGCACTCTCTGGTATTCTTTGCACTTTCCCAACATTTGCTTTTGTTCCTGAAAGCCAATAATCTTTCCCCTCCACACTGTTATTTCCAATCTGAGTACTTTTCTGGTACCAAGTGGCTCAGGCAGTACCCCTGAAACCTAGGGAAGCAGGACAGTAAGTCAACATTTTAAAGTTTAAAGAATGTTTCTGCCTCAAAAGCAGCAGCACCATGATATCACTCAGAGCAAATCAAGAGAGCTCTTTGCTGAAAGAAGGCAGTCGTAAGGCACTTCAGCTGCTGAGCAATTTTAGTAGTGTAAATGTTGAAGCTACCACAGCCATATAAATGATATTTAAAAAAAAAAAAGTCAGTTTCATCTCTTTGTGGCTGTGACAGTGACAATCCAGCTTTATCTGACCTTTCCAGATGCTCTTTACTTCTCTCCTTGCTAAATGACTCTTCCATACAGCCTAGCTTTCCATGGGTGAATGTCAACTTTTGGACACAGCCAAGAGACTGCCACATTTGTGTAACAGCCCTGGAGAAGCTGTAACTGAGCCAGAGCAGTGCTCATTGCCCCTTCTCTGACAGGAGAAAGGTGTGGCTTAAGCAAAAGAATTCACTGGAGCGCTGCCTCTCCAGACCACCAGCCCCCTGCTCGAAGAGCAGCAGTGTTCACAGCCACCAAGGCACCCACACCCCTTGTGTTTATGCTGGGGGATGAATTTTAATCAGGTACTTCAACACAGCTCTGCTGTTGAGATTTGTCCACAAAGGTTTGGCTCCTGTTAAGAAGCGGATGGAGCTGCTAGCACACAAATCTCAGTCTAGTAGCACAGTTTGATGCTGTCTACACATGTGTTCTGTAAAGGGACGTCTTGAGAGGGCTGAAAGCTATGGGTGCCAGCCCAGGCTTTCTTCTAGTGTTGTAGGGGAAATGACAGCAGGACTCCCTTTCCAGTCACCAGAAAAGAAAGCAGGACATGGCTGAAAAACAATCAATTTACCCAGCTGCAAGTGCTGCACTTCTGCTAGTCATGTAGTTAGCAGAGCACCTGGGCTTCTGACTGCACAGCCAGGCTGCACTCCCTGCCTGGCCTGAACACAAACCCTCTGTGGCTCCTGCTTACTGCCACCTTACAGCACTGCTGGGACAAATCTGCTAATTCTTGCAACAACTTCTGCAGCAGAGTCCACGCTGCAAGGAATTTCATTTAAATAAAATTATCTGAAACAAGGACTGATGCAATCATCTAATAGTTTATTATAGCAGGCAGAAAACTGCTGCACACATAGCTTTTTTTAAGCCAAAGGATTACTAATAAAGCAGTCCAGCTACCCCATAATGGGATCCTTTCCACCTTGGTCGTCTGGAAGCTGAACATACTGTATCAATTAAGGAGGATGCTAGCCCACAGCCACCACAAATATCTCTCCCTTGCTACTTGAACAGACAGACTAGATCATCATCAACTGACAAACTGGAAGGATTTGGCTGTGGAGACCATGAAAAATAAAGCTCAACAATCCAGTTCCAGTTTCCCCTCACTCAGAAGTAACTCATATACCAGCATTACCTCTTAGGGTCTTATGGGATTTTCCCTTTCCTAATGCTACACTCTTGAATCCTCCTTTCACATCTTAAAGCACTTAGAAGAAATGCTGGGGTCTCGTGGGTGGCTGCTTAACACCCTCCCCACACTCAACACAGACTCAATTGACAGGCTTGGTTGCAGCTTCTTTTCTGCACAAGTCTGTGATATAAGCTGACAAGGAGGTGCTCATTTAATTGGGTGGTAATTACAAAGTAATCCTAGATCCTGTCAACACCCTGGCACAAGAAAGGCTACGGCTGGACATAACAGATCACACCAACAACCCTAGTGAAGAAATCTGGGCATTAAAAAGGCTGTTTATGAGATACAATTGGCCCATTGAATATTTTCTCTGCCCATGTGCTGCAAGTGACAGAAGCTTTATACATATACATATTATTGGTTTTTAACAGTGATGGACGAAGTGCAGACCTACTACAGCCCTATTTCTGTATACTAAACCTCTTGAATTACTCCTTGGTGTGCTTGGAGGTCTGCTAAAATGCCAAAAAATACTCAAAAATTGTCCTCTCCCCTCTGGGGAGCTCCAAGTATTGCAGATCCTCTATACAAACCTCATGACAAGTACAGGGAGCCACCTGAAGTGCCTTTTATTTGAACCTGAATTAAGAGAAAAGTCCCATTTGCCATACTCCCCAATTTCATATTCTAACCTGTAATACCTTCACTGCATGTTGCTTGGCATTTGAAGCCACATTACAATTTTGAAAAGAAGAAAGGCTTTTGATAAACCCTTTTGGTATTCATGTTCCAAGCCCAGTCTCCAGGACCCAGGGTTAGTTCAAAGAGCTTGGTTTGTGTGGACGAGTTATATTATCAGCAGCTGACCTGTAAGGAATTACAGTTATGATGCTCAATGAGATGAAGGCTGCACAATGAAGAGCTTTGTTTTCCAATAGAGCTGGACTTTTAGAAACGCTGAAGGAATTAACTGGATATTCAGAAGGAATATGACAGACACCTGCAGCACAATTTCACCACCTCCATAAAAGGAGTTCAGTACTACTAGCACCAGTGCTAATGTCCTTTTCTGGCTTAACTGCAGCTGCTCAGTTCCAAGCTGAAAGACAAAATGTAGCCCACACTACTTTCTCAAGTGCTATGCCCTGAAAACAGGAGGTACCATTACACTGTACTGTGCAGTACCAGCATCTGTGCTCAAAGAACCATCTGGTGGCTGCATAAGGACTTACTGAAGGCGAACAGGCAAATTGTGAGCCTACTAGCATTTACCAAGCCCAGGGCACAGCCCCTGCAATTTGGAAACACAGAACTCAGTCACTACTTTTTAACCACTTCCCCAAACCCATCTCTGCAGCTCAGGATGAGAACACGACAGCAGTAAGAGCTCCCTCCCTAAGCGTTACAGCATAAGCTGGCTTGGATCCCACTGGTAGTGTGAAGTTCTCCACTGAAGTCTCTCTTTGTCCAGAGGAATTAGGAACTGCTGCATCGAGAAAATAAACTCTTCTGACAGGCAATTCATCCTTTTGGACACTGGCAATTAATCAGGAGCACATCAGTTGCAAGAAGCGCCAATTAAATTCAAGGCAGGAGTTTTCATTTTTGCTCAGTGGAATACAGTTCTCAGTGTCTTGCACAGTTTTTAATTTTCATATCCTGGAAGACAGGACAGAAAAAGAAAAACCCAAAGTCTGTTCCACACTGGTTGCCCACTGGCCTGCTGGTGTTAACTGCTTTGGAACCAGAACACATCCTTTTATTAGTTAACAACAGTCTGAAGTGGCAAGGGCAGAAATCTCAACCCAGCACACTTCCTGTCCAACACAGGGTAAATATTTGTTCTCCTCTACATTTGTGTCTCTGGAGCCTTTAACAACACTTCTGCTACAGAACTGCACCATTTCATGAAGAACCTGCTTCTGGTATTTGAAAGCTACTGACCATTAAATCCATGAGTCAGCTGGTATTTCAGATCAGTAAAGTATAAGGTCTCCTTATCCCTCAGTTACCAGGGAGCACTAATAGCAAGGAGAACACAAGAAGCCTTCAAACATGCAAAAACCATGAAAAAGCCCACAAAACTCTACAAGGATATAAACTGGCTAGAAATAAGGTCTTTTAGAGTTTATCATGAAGTTCAGACTAGCAAGACTCTTCATTATACCCCTCTCTCCTATGAAATCAGCTCATAAATGTCAACTTGCTTTCAGCTCTCTCGTAACAAAAATTAAACAGAGCTTGTCTCTGCATTTTATATGCTGAATTTCCCACATGCTTTATAGCATTTCAAGATATACTGGAAGAAATTTTACCACACTAGGATGAAACTATTTATAGACTGAAAAGTGGCAACAAACTACCAAAAGCCAGACTGTTTGATTCATAGAAGCTGAACTCCAACTGCTCAGCACAGAGTAGGGCCAAGACACCAGGATGAAAACCTGCCCAAGCAGCCTTATGTTCCTGATGGCAGCCCTGCACTTCATATCTCACCATCCAGGTTTATTCAGACCCAGTACTGGTTTCATCATGAAGGTGAGATGTCACCCAGCTGGTCCCAAGAACAGGCTGAGGGGAAGACAGAGAACACTGTAACACAAAGCAGGACATGCAGCTCTGCTCCAGCTCTGGCCTATCTGAGAGCATGGGCCAAAGGTTCAAGACTTCTTTCAACTTGAAGCAGATCAGGGAAGCACCTTCCCTCTGGTGTATTCACAGGCAGACACAAACACAGCCGCTCCAATGAAGATTTGTCTTGCTTTTGCCATGAAGGTATATATATGTGTGGGGCCTGTCAATTTATGCTAAGTCCACAGAGCCAGTAGTGCAGGAGCTGACCTGGCTGAAAACCCTTCTGCAGTGTAGTTTCAGAGACATCTGGGGCTCCCCAGATCTTCCTGGGAGGATTCACAGGCGGTGTTTTTTCTGTGGCTCTTCTTTGTCTGTTTATTTTGCTGATGACAGGAAAGGGGGGAAGAGGAAGTTACAGCTTCATTTATCCAGGTTTTTTTAAATACAGAGCTATGTAAACAAGTTGACTAATTGAAACAACTGAATGTATTGCCCACTGCTCTGTATGGGTGCTGCAAAACTAGCACAAAGCATTGGCAGAAGTTCAGGGACTCTGCAGCTCTGGAACATAAAAAAAACCTTAAAATAATCTGGTTTTCTAAGGGATGATGGCAAATGTTTTGGATAGAAGAAACGATAGCTGCATTTCGAGCAAGAAAGGGCCTCCAAAACAATGCATGAAGCCTTAGAGCTCCCTGTCAAAGAGCAAGGAATCAGAAAGAATAGGCTACATGGCATAGATGTACAATGTATTTGGGTTTCACTCCCATCACCACTAACACCAACTCTTGGATGAAACATACACAGAAAAAGATTTTTGGATCCATTTATCCCCTTGGCCTTATTATTGCTCTTGACAGAATGTGCTGTCAACATTCAGAGCTCTCAGTCATTTGCAACTGTGAAATGCATAATTCCCAGCTCCAGAGGGGTCATTCCCAGCTCCAGAAGAGTCACCTTTTGAACAAGGTCTGCAATTGTTAAGGTCATTCACCTGAAATGGAATTTTCCAAAATTAAGAAAATTGCTCCTGGGAAAAGATGACTCAAAAGTAAGGGCCCTGAAGATGCACAGGGATCTTACTGTGCTAGGAACTGCCATACACAGGGTGAAAAGCAGCTCTGTGATCCAAAACACTTCAATGTGAGACTCGATGAGAGTGGAACTAAGTAGGCAGTGTTAGTCGGGGTGCTTGGCAGTGGTCTCAGCACACCCACAGCCTACTTCTCATCATTTTCTACACCAAGATCACAGTAAACTAGAGAGACTCGATCCACAGAGACTGATCCTATCTGAAAAAGGAACAAACAGTTCACAACCCCTACAAGCTACACAAGCCTGACTGAACTGCAGCCTCCTATGCAAGACCACAGGCCTGAATTCTCCCCACTTTCCAATGTCTGGAGCCATCACCTTGCTCTCAATAGCTACATCCATGCCTCAGTGCATTCTGCTCTAGTCTGGTCCATGCTGCTGGTGCTGCCAGCCTAATGTAAGGGAAACAACATAACTGTGCCAGTCTATAGCAGATCACACCTCAGCAAGTGAGACAGCCCAAACAGGGGCAAGAAAGCAATTGAAAATGCAATGAGCAGACAGTTGGCATCAGGGCCTGATACAAGGGCAGGATGACATCTCACAGCAGAGATAAGAATGGGAGAGGTTGAAATACGGCCTTTAAACAAAGATAGGTACCTCATATTTAATAAGATGAAGAAAGGGATGCTACTGAAAAGACATCAACTGAAAGGCATGTTTAAAAGTGATGGATGACAAGAATTACTGCTGCTGCTGTTTGGGTGAGTGTGATTGGATTGCATCATGGAGGAGAAAAAAAAGAATTGCCATTACTCAAACATAAGATAATTGAGTCTGTGTGAGAGCTGCATGGAGATTCATCAGCCTTTCTGGAATAAATAACATGTCAGGTCAGAGCAGGGAATGTCACATCTATTGTTGGATAAAAGGATTTAACTGATCTGGGGGAAGGCAAGATACTGAATGTTTACATAAAGGCACTGTAAAAAAGTCTCACTGCTAACCCATGTGAGCAGTAAATGTCTTCTAAAATGGAAAATACAGAACTGAGCCTTGGGAACCCTGATAAGGGACCACCTGAGCACCCCTTCTTCCTCCCACCTCCACCTCTGCAACACAGAACAACAGAGACTGAAAAGGTGGAACTGTTCCTCCATCTACCCCCAAGCAGATGTGCTCCTTTCATTCACACAAACAGAGCAGCAGGAGCTGTCACCTTTTACTGCTGTCACCTCTGTAAAGCCAGCACAGACAATTGGGATGAGACTGAAGAAAAGGCAAGTCTTTAGTGTGGCACAAGCTTTCCAGTGCGTCCACTCTGTGTCTAATCGAACCTGCAGGCCTTCAACAGTGCACAGACAAGCAGTGTCAGGATGATCAGATCCTCAGTGAATTACTGGGAGTCAACCACAGGAATTTTGCCTCCCAGGCTTTCACTCTTAGGTGGCCTCACATTATTTTCAGTTGTAGGTTCAACAGTTTTTTCGCTTATAGTTTAAACAAAACCACTAATAACAACAAAAAATTACATAGATCAGTGTGTGCCTGTGTTCTGTGGTTGTGGGGACAAGTATTTATTAAGGGAATGGCCATATTTAAAATTGAATTGCATCATCACTTACTTTTAATTGTATACTGAAAGTACAAAAGCTACTATGGGTGGTGAAATCATGAAGACGGTCTTTTCTGGAACCTTAAGACATATTCTGTGCTTAGGTATGAATATGTCATCTATGAGTAGAATACAACAAGATTTAAACTCTCTACAATAGCATTGAATAGCAAGTTCTCAGTGAACATCACAGCCTGAAGAGGGGTCTAACTAGTGAGCACCTTCATGGGCCTCAAGGCATCTGCATGCCACTGCAAGCTTCTAGCACTGACTTACCACCACATGCACTGCAAGTGATGGGATCTCCTATCTTCATGCAGTAAATATAGTCCTGACTGGTACTGAGGTGTGCTTTGAGTGGTCTGTGCCAAGTGTGGGTACACCTGGACAGCACAATGAAAAACAGTGCAGAGCATCTAAGGTACCAGAAACACTGCCTGTACTCCCACTGTGTGGTAGTTCAGGACATCTTAGCAATGGCTATCTAACAGAGGAGCTGTAACAGCCATCCAGGGCACAGTCCCCGCAGAGATCAGGACCCAGCAAACATGAGAACTGAGGCCCAGTAGTATAATGGAGCAGAGAAGGGGAGTTCACATCTTCCCAGCATGTTGTGTTCAGACCAGGATGCAGATTTTAAAACAAAGTAAGAAAAAAAGGACAGCTGAAGATTAAAAATTATGATAGGGCATAATTACAGCAGGAGTCTTGTTCCAGACTGCTGTGGCTCAATGTTTCAGACATCATAAGAGACCAGCAATTGCATTAAGAGATACTGTGCCCCACCTGGCTCACCCAACATAACATCTGGCTGAGGACAGCACAGCACTCTCCCGTGTGTCCTTCAATTTGCTGTCTTTGCTCCAAACTCGTGCTCCTTGGCCCTGTCCACAGCCACCAAAAATTCAGGCTGGGAATCCAAGGACAATGTACTTAACTTTAAGGAGATGAAATCTTTAAAGACTTTCTGGATCTCATGAGCAAAACCTCGTATTTTTATCTATTTTCATCTTAATTATATTGTCTTGATATTGTTTATGTAGTTTATCAAAGCAAGAAACACTATCTAAATCAGTCAGATGTGGGATTGATACCAAGGATTAAAAGCAAAGGAGAAGCATTCCAGTTTGTTGGCTATTTTTGTTTTCTCCTTTCTTTGATCTTTTATTCAACCCGAACCATTAGCAAAGGCAGTTCCCGTTCTTAGTAGCACAGTAGCTCTGAGCTAATATCTGTTAGTATTGTTTGCTATTTTAAAAGGTGGTGCTATGGTTTATAGTCTAATTTTCCAAAACTTTTTCTAAAAGGAAAAAATAGGAAGGAAGACTTAAAGGCACATGCACCAGGGATCTGCAATACTTTGGGAGGGTGTTGAGCTTGTTAGAATAGCTGCTGTAGGTAAAGCCTGGGAAAGGCAGCAAACTTTCTGGACTTAACCCAAAGGCTACCAAGGAGAATGTTTCCACTGACTGCTGGGAGTTGGGTTCAGGCCCTGCACTGTGGGGGAGAGTGGCAGAACGACAGAAAATATCTGATGACTCTAACCACATCCAAAGGAGCCGTAAGGAGCTGCTGCGTTATTTAAAAGCAGTCACACAGAACACTTTACCAGATACTATTGGGGAAAAATTGATCTCTTTTTAAACCTAGCAGCAAGATTTTCACCAACCTGATGACAGGAAAGCCTAAGGGAACATAGCAGGAAACACACTGCAGAAGGAACTGGGAGGAAAACACTGCTAACCAGCCAGTTCAGCCCATCAGGAAATGTTTATTCTTTTTTATTTTTCCATGTCAAAATGCTGGAGGCTTCAAACTGTGCTCTCTGAGAGACAGAGAACAAAGGGACATAGGAGACAAGTCTCATCATCGATGCCCTGGGCAAACAGACATTGCCATTGACTGGTGAGGACTTGGGGACCAGTCCAGAATCGCCTTCTGTTAAAGTCATGCTCTGCTCCACAGTCACCCTCTGAGAAGATGTGACAAGACCAAATGTAACCTATATCACTAACACTACTCTCCTGTGTCTGGCTTGGGAAATTGGCACACAGGGCAGTCAGGAAAGCACATGAAATATTTGAACGCAGGAGCTGTATCTGTAGCAACTCCAATGGCTGAGGACACACTGTGATTTAAGCACGAGCCACAGACACATTCAAATTCTTGCATTTTCTCATTTCTAGGAGATGAGGTCAAAGAGCTTACCACAAGAGAGGAGATATGACAGAAACTGGATGGTGAGTGCCAGAACGACGCTGGGGTTTTTTTTTTTTACTGTGCCCCACACATATCCAAAACCTTTCCATTTATAGAAAGGCCATTGGTATGAAAGGTGCATTAGACCAGAGGAGGCATCATTCTGGGTATGAAAATGTTAGCTCAGTTAAGGAATAGGAGAAAAATCTCCAATATTTTCCCTCACTAAGAAGAGTCTTCAGACGGGCAGAGGACTGAAGGAGAGAAGAAAAATAGTGTATTTTCAGAGGACTGAAAGAAAGAAGAAAAATAGTGTATTTTCATCAAGGAAAATGAACATACCACTTTAAACACCAGTTTATAGTGTGTTAGCAATTTCTAATATAAAGCACTAGATAGCCTTTTTTTTTTCCTAAAACCAGCTTTAGGCTGGAAAAAGGAGAATTGGAATAATTCTTATTTGCCATGACAAATGTCTCAAGTTATTGTGCATTAATGCAAATATATTAGAAAAGAGCAAAGATAGAAGAGTAAAATCCCAGCAGAACCAAAGTTAAAAGCAATTTTTTACAGGCAACTATACATTATTTGTTAGTATTTTACCTTCCTTACTGTAGCTCCATTTCAAACCTAACCATACTCCCATATATTTTCTTGTTTAATTGTGAGTATTCCAAATTGATGGCTGCAAATTCCTCATTCTTAGAAAAGCAAGTTTCAGGATAGCTCTGACAATTAGAGCTTTTTTCTGCTCTACAGAAAAGGGTCTGTTTACCGCAAGGCTGCATATAATAAAAATATTTTGCAACAAGTTGCAGAATTTTGTTCTAGCAGTGGAACTGTGATTTCTTTTGGGAACAGTAGATCAGATGCTTCACGCTCCCACCTTCTTGTGCTCTGCAGGAACTTGTTTGAAGGCACTGCCCACAATAAGCTACCCAGCAGGATGGTACTTTACAGAGGTCTACTGGGTGCACATCATGGGAGATGCAACTCCCCTTGGAAACCACCTCACAGATACAACTGAGGAATTGCTGACTGATCCCCTACACACCAGCATTCCCCAAAGCATGGTCAAGGAACAGGGCACACACACAGTGCTGCCAGTTTTGCCATCAACCATGCAGTTCCTCACTGTAGTGAGAGCAGGCTGTCTCTGGGAGGACAGTCACTGGGAAGTGAACATGGCAGCTCACAAGACGGTGGTTTGCTGAAGAAGGAGGGCAGAGAGGCAACAGTAGAGTTTAAATTTCAATTCACCTATAGGGAGATGGATGATGAACAGTTGAGGTGACCAATTTGAATAGGATCAGGCAAAGATTGATTATTATTTGCCTCTGCTACTGTTTAGAGGTGATGGAAATTGCAAGATTTTAACTGCTACTGACTCATTCTGGAACAGGAGGAGAAAAAAGGGGCTCTAGTTTTGTGTTTTCTTGCATGAGAGAAATTTCAAAAATAGCTGAGTGAAGAGTGTTGCATTACAAGTGTTAACCTCAGTCTGGCAGTAGCAGCACCAGGTTTTGGTCCAGCAGCAGCTGGAGAGAATGACCATATGAAAAATCTTTACTATACATGAACATAAATATAGAATTTTCCATTTCTCTTCCTTCTGCCTGGAAGCATATGGCATTTATTCACAAAAGTTTCAAATAGCAGACACTGAAATGATCACTAGCTCTGTGGGCAAGGAATTATTCTTTCACCTAAAAAAATTCCTATTTTATCCTTGAACATAATGAAATCCTGCAATACGAGATATATTATCAGGTGATATGTAAATCAAATTAAATTTTAACCTCCCTGTCTGTCAAACAGAGCACAGGAGCTCACTGTGAGTCCAGCTGTACATTTACAGCATTCATGACCACAGGTACAGTCAGTCCTTAGGGACACACTCTACAGGATGTACAAGCTACTGGTGGAGGTGAGCATTTGCACAGGTTGCATCCACTTGTCTCTGTAAAGCACTTCCTATGCAAAGCTGCTACATTCTGATGAGCAGCTCACCCCACTACTGCTACTAGTTCAGGTTTCCCTTTGGCACTGGGCTCTGCTGAAACTGCTCAGAGACCACAAACCACGCTTCAATAAACAAAACACATAACACACAAAATAGAAATTCCACCACAACTAAAGCCCAGCCATCCTTCTGCTCTTTCCACCTCCCACACTGAGCTTCAAACTTGCATTTAGAAAAATCCAAAGTGACCAGCTCTGTTCCAAGCATTAAAACAGCTGGGACACAGACACATCAGCAGTTCGAGACTTTGTACTTAGCCACTGGTAAAATGTCTGCATAAACTTGTTGTAAGGGTTTTTATATTTGCTTCCATTTCTCGGCTATGCAAAATGGGAAGAAGCCACAATAAGAAGCAATGCTAGAGAACCCTGAAAGCTGGAGTGCTGTGCTCAGACACCTCAACCCCAACAGGCCACCCCTCCACTCTGCCCACAGCTGAGATGGGATTATTAGAGGCCAAAGGGAGGACATGGAGATGGCTGCAAGGCATATCCTCAGATCAGAGCTCCCCAGAAACAAACAGTTTGAGCACCCCCCTCATTATGCACCAGAGAGCTTCACTGTAAACACACCCTCTACTGAGGCAGAGAGCAGTAATATAAACCAGATGCTGTAGGGAGTTTTTTCCCTCTTCATCTGCACTAAATTTAAATACTGAGCTCTTCTTTTGCCAATTTATTCTTAAAGGGCCTGTATGCTACTCTTCCATCTCTATCCCACTTGCTCGAATTTAACAGAGAACTCAGTAACCCTGCATGCACTTCAGCCACCCTGAGAAACACGTCACAAAGTCTTGAAGGCTGAGACCTGGCTTTCCTATCACTGGGCCAGGAGCCCTCACAGCTTCTCTACCCTTCCACCTGAGAACAAATGCAATCTTGCAGACGAAATTATGGCCCTAGAAAAGCTTCCTCCTCCTTGAGATAAACTGTACTTCAGGTCTTTATCTTCTGCTGAAGAGTGATGTGGTAGAATCAACACAGGAGCTTAATTCCCACTTAGACTAGAAGTGTTTTGTACTTGCTTTCAAAAACTGTGCCAGACCCGATGAACACAAAGAAAGCCCCACCAAGAAGCTAGTTAAGCTACAGCACCAAGGGCAATCCACCAGCCTCCTAGCCAGGTGACCAAAATGATGGGTATCCAACCACAGGCCTCGCCTCCCAGGCAAAGGATGGAAATCCACTGCTGCAGAACATACTGGCTCATGGCAAAGGGCAGGAGAGGACAAGAGCCAAAGAGCAGTGCCCCTGCAGACAATGGGCTCCACCAGCACTACCACCATGGCACTCCAGTGTGCCAGCTACCACAGTCACTGCACCTGCCATGGGCATGAAATCAACACCACCTTCTTAGAGAAGGCTTTAAGTGATCATGGCTAATCATTAAAATGGAATCAAGCTGAAGCATCATGGAAGCTGTGGCCCTGGCTCCTCTTCCCTTTGCTGGGCTGTCAAAACCCACAGCTGCTTTGGTTATCAGTAGGGCTTTTTTCCAAGGAAGCTGCCTTAGCCACTGACCACTTCTAAACACCGGCTGGCCTTGGCCACTCAAGTTACTAGTAACAAAACAGACAACGTGCCATTCCTGAAAGATGCAAAATAATGCTAGTGCACATTTTCCTACATACTATTGTATTCAATTCCTGATTGAATTTCAGCTCTTCTGGAAAAGTAATGCTTCATCCACAAAGTTAAATATTAACCTATTTGTTCTTTGATATGGAGCCATTCAGGAAGCAGCAGTACTAATGAATTCTGGCTCCCTGCACTGCCCCTGTGTGCTGGTGCACAGGTAAGGAACAAACCTACTTGGCTCGTCACATCCTGCCAGATTTCTAGAAATGAGATGCAGTTTGCACCTTTCCTCTTTGTTGCCCAACTTTTGACTTATTTTTCCCCATTGACAGAATTGCCTTTTCACAGGGAAACAGCTCTTCTGGAATATAAACTAGCTAGAGGATGGAAAATAAAGCATAAAGTGGCCAGTCTCCATTGTGGAGAGAACTAAGTAGGGGGTTACACAAAATCTCATAAAAGTGCAAATATCACCTGACATAATTATCACTGATAGAGAAAAAGAAGATTACCAGTAAGGTGTAAACATATTTTGGTTTATAAAGCCTAGCTGTGAAGAACTAGATTTAATTGAAGACAAGTGAGTAACATGATGACAACAGAAGTCACGGGTGATAATTCCCCAAGGATTCAGCTGTATTGGAACTTCACAAACATCTTACTGGATCCTAAATTAAGTCAAAATAAACTAGGACAAAACAGGGATGAGCACAAACTCATTCCCTTAACAAACAGCAATATCCAACATGTGAGACTGTGAGCACAGGTGAGGAAAGAACAGTATGAACAAGAATTTGGACATCACAGTAAGAGCACTCTGCTCATGCTGAGCCTGCATGCAGAGCACAGTGAGGTCCTGAACCTGCACAAAGAGACAGCAGGAACAAAACATTTTTGTAAGTAGACTCCTTAAATCATCTGAGGTGTTCAATGTACTTCTGTTTTACAGTTAGGAGGAAAGAGCAGGATAGAATTATGCAGCAATTGTTCCATATATTTACAGCAGATTTTATGTAGAGTTTGACTTAAGTGAAGGTCAGATCAATATTACAGTTAGTTTGCTTAGCTCTTTTAAGGCAATACAAAGGAAATCTCTCCTTTCCTGCCCCTCCTTTGCCACTCTTGGAAAATACATTGTCAAGGTACAGAAATAATTGTGGAAACCTAGACTCTCTGTGGACATTATGGTTGCATATTAACTACCAGTGACAATAGCAGCTCTGAGGGCAGCATGGGGAGGTGCCCTTCTCTCATACACAGAAGTGAAACCATTCAAAGGATGGGGTACTTTTTTACCTTGTGTATTGCAAGTTATGAAATAGTCTTACAAAGATACAAATTTTGGGTGGACACCAGAACCAGGCTGCTTCAAAAACTGGTGCTTCAGCTTCCCCCACAAAAGAGGGCATCAAAACCAGTGTGAACCATCACAACACATTATTTGCCTAGACTGAGTATGCATGCAATCATATCTCTAGCTCATGCCCTTCGTCAGATTCTTTTTTTTTTTCCTTCTAGTAAGCTCTGATCTCATCTGAAATGTATGCTCTTTTAGCTGCAAGGTCCCCGACCAGCATTTACTGCCTTTGAAACTCTCAGATGTGGCTTCTGACCACAGGAAGCCATTTGCAGCCTGGCTTGTCAGGAAGAACAAAGTACAAGGATGCCTGCTGCTTTGTACTTGCAAATGGGTATCTGGAACCACTACTTTTACCTAGGGCAACAGGCACACCTTGATTTTTGTGAAGCACAGAATCATAGAATAATTCAGGCTGGAATGGACCTTTAATCTAGTCCACCCTCCCTGCAATGAGCAGGGACATCCTCAACTACAGCAGGTTGCTCAGAGTGTCATCCAATCTGACTTTAAATGTTTCCATCCAACACCTCTCTGAGCAACCTGTTCCAGTGTTTTATCACCTTCTTTGTAAAAACCTTCTCTCTCATATCTAATTTAAACCAACTCTCTTGCCTGCACTGTGAGGCCCTGGGAGCTACACAGAGTGCCTGCTTACACACCCCCGTTCACTTGTTAGACACCATTTGCTTTCCACCAGCTGCGCAGCCTTTGGAAAAGCAGGTGCATCCAAGTAGCACTTTTTTTAGAACAGTCTTTTTTATTAATTGCAAGGAAAAGAGAGTCAGCAACAACAGCACAGGCTTCTCCAGTGTCTGCCAGCAGCACCTGCCTCCTCCAGTAGCTTTGGAGAATCCCCAGGGCCTGTTTCACACTATGCTCATGTACATGGTGATACAGGAGACACAGGAGGGATCAACTACAGCATTAGATCTGTAACACAGCAACACAGCCCCTTTACAATGACTGAAACCCCACTGGTACAGCAGGGAATGAGGCTGGAGATGCTTCCACTTCTAATGTGAAGGAGAAACATGAGGTCTCTGCTCAAGGAAAGGCAAATTATTTACACAAGACATTTCAATTGAGAGTAAGATGAGGCAACAGGAATTCTGCCTTTATTTGTAAGCTTGCAACAAAGAGTATTCCTGATAAGAGGACACAAAACCACAAGGGGCAGACAGAATGACATAACTGCAAGGCCAAAGCACAGCAAGTGGCACACCAGTGTTCATTCCAGATCTGCTGAGACCCATCACAGTGATGGGTCCTCTCTCCACATCGTCTCTGGTATCCTTCCATCAGAGGGGACAGGACTTGCAGAAATATCCTGGCCTCAGGAAGGAAGCAAATTTCAGAAAAAGATAACACCTTGCTGAGAACAGTTTCCTGCATGGCCTGATTCAAACATGGAAGCTGTATTGGACACATCCTGCTTGAGCTGTGCTGTCACCCAAGAAAAACAGCAACTCTACCTGCCACGTGATACACATTTGAGACAGGCAAGGAAGAAGAGGGAGGTACTGAGGGAAGCATGCTCTGATCCCAACAGAGCCCTAACCTGTAAGGGCAATGGAAGCACTGTAAAACCTCACTGCAACAGCAGGATACTGGGAAAAACAAAACCTCTACTTCAAGGCTGGGCAAGCAGTCTGGGCAGACTACTACTAAGCTGTACCTTGACTCTTCCTTATATAACTTTTTAATCTGTTTTTTAAATAGAATTTAATAATCAAGTAAAAACTAGTCTATAAGACATGTGCCAAGCACCCTCTCACATATAACCCAATAGAAAGGCTCCCGCACACTTTGAGGCACATCACATGTGCCAGTTCAAGGTAGGTTTCTTTTGCCTTTAATCATTTCTCCTATGAATAAGTAACACCTAATGAAAGTGCTCTTACCCTGACAGTATTTGTATTCTGATACCCAACTGCTACTCATATGCCTCTCCTAAGACAGCCTCTTGTTAGGATTACAGCAGTAAGGGCAGGAGACGTGAACACAGACACTGCTTAACATAAATGCTTAAAGTAGTTTAGCTTAGTACCAATTTCTTATTTCAGACTTTATGCCCAAAGACTGCTGGATTAGTCCCCTTCATGGAGACTTTAAACACAGTGTTCTCTATAATATGTGCACACCTACACACGACAAAATTAAAGCCTACTTCATTGTAGATTCACCCGCTGGCTCCACAGGCAGTACAGAACAAGGACTTCTGCAGATGCCTTATGGGGTCACTCATCATTTTGCCCTGTCCTGCTCTGTATTCAAGAGTGGACACACCAGTACCTCATTCACACTCATGCTTATATCACCATCAACCTTGGTGTAATCCCACAGAAGAGAAATCTCAAATACAGTATTGGTCATGGTCCTCTCAGGTACATCATATATTTTAGGGAAAAATGTATGGGTTTATGATGGAGAATGACTAAGCCAACCAGCTTTCTTCAGTTATCATGGTTGGATGGTCACTCAAATTCTTCACTGCTGCCCAAGGATCAGCAGCAGAAGTTACCAGCACGTCAAGCTCTTCGACCATGCTGGCCTTTATTTGTAAACTGCCTGCAAATATCTACATGCACAGAAAGCCAGGCTAGCAAGAGCAGACCTAGGAGATTAGACTGAACTTGCTTTGATGTTCATAAATGCTCATATTCTTACATGTTTGTGTAAGAAAATGCCAAATCACTTAGTCACAGATAAAACGTCAGAGTACAGCTCATCTCTCACAAAGGATGCCTTGCATACTCATGATTCCTAATTTTGCTGTTGCCTGACAATTTTCCTTTGCAACAGTTGCTAAGCAAAACATTTGCAGTTCAGCTTAGTATCACAATTGAGACTTGATGACTGTCCTAATGGTTACACATTAAAAAAAATGCATGGCTGTTCAGTCCAGTTCAAACCGCTGACAAGAAATAGGTAACTCAAATGGAGGACATGCAGTTCATGCGCAGTCCTGATCGCTGCCATTATGTTTGCTGTCTGCTTTCTCAAATAAAGACTCTTCTGAGTGAGGCAAGGTACGTGCAGATAACAGACAGCAGTACAAGTTACCAGGTGGAAGTCAAATAAACTTGGTATAGTCAAGGAACATTTACTGTCACTTGTTTCAGAAGACCTAAATACCTTATTCCAGAAATGTCTATACAAGGTCTGTCAGTATCTACTGAAAACAGGTATCTTGCTAGCACCCTAAGACATCTACCACAAGTCTTCTAAGAGGAAATTGACAGTATTTCTGGAAGTTCAAGTAGCTTTCTCTTTCTCCTAAAATAGTGCAGTTCAGTGTAAGACCAAAATAAAAGATAATTCAAGATAGACTCAATGTGCTATATTTTTAATACCTGTGGCTAAGAAACTGTACCATACGTTAGTAGCCACAGACAGCACTCAACAGAATAGAAAACAGGAATTCATCTCCTTTCCTCCTGAAGTACAAAGGAGTTAAAAGTATCTGAAGTTGAGAAAAGAAAAGGAGGGTCCTTCTGACAATACTAGCAGACATATGGACAGGTTTATTTCAAGCTTGTGCTTAGATCAGAAAACCTCTCCTAATTCTCTTCAGCCCAAGAATTTCCTAAGCAGGTAGACTTCAATAACAAAAGGGACAGTCAAGAGAAATTCTTTTTCCATTAACATTGGATTCATCACAGGGAAAAGGTACACCTCTTCATCCTTCCTCTCCCACGTTTAATTCACATAAACTTTATCCATGGATGATGATGTGACTTTTCAGATGAGGCAGAAAGAGGGGGGATGGAAAAAGACCTTTAGAAGCATGGGGAAAAACAGACTTCTGCAATCTGTCTTCAGAAACGGCTACAATGCAAGTTGCTGCTAAGTGTTGAAGCTCTAAGAAGGACAAGCAGGTCTTTACAAATGAACTGCTACTACACCAGAGAAGGGAAAAGTCACGTGTCGTGTATGTGTATGGGCAGAGATGAGTCTGTTAGGAGAAAGAAATACAGAGAGAACTGCCTTGTGCAGAAGGAGTAATGGAAAGGTAAATCACAACCTGCCTTGGGCCCCATGGAAGTTTGCTACAGTAATGCCCATGCTGATAGCAAGAATAAGGTATAGACTGTGATGTGAAATTATACTTTTCCTCTTATCCAAAACCACACCTCAAAAACTAATATGAATTTTATACTTAATATCCACCACCACAGCTTGTACTCAGCACTGAACAATACCCATCCAAACCCTTAAGCCAAGGGGCACAGTCTCATTTCCCAGACTGCCACTGTCAAGCCAAGGCTCTAATCTCAGACCAGGGTAAGGCAAGAACCCCCTTTGGTAGAGATCAAGTTATTATGGTGTAAGTCGATTCCTGGCAAAATACCCCTGGCTTCAAGCTTAGACTGAGACGAATGTAGTTCAGTCCAACCCAGTCTTCATCATAAAATTGTTCGTTTTCTGCTCTCCCACAGCTCCCTTTGAAGGCTGCAGTGAGAATCGGGTCTCTCCAAGAGAAATGATGGCACACTGCATAGCTTCAGAGAATACAAACATGGCACACATCATTTCAGTGTCTTTGGTTAAGTGCTAATCATCTGGATTTGGATGCCATTCCCGATTATGAGAAATATGTAGTAAATAGAATCATGCCATGTGACATGTGAGCTTAACACCCTTACTGCTGGCAGCTGCATGTCAGCACAAAGCTGCAGTGGGAACAGCAAAACAGTCTCCATAAACCTACTGGCCTTTTGTCCTCAGCTTGGTGCTTGCTGCTGTCTCCTTTGAAGAGCCACATCCACATAACAGAAGGCTGCAGAAAGATGTACGCAATTTTGACCATAATCAGCCCCCTGGACATCTGATATTTGGTGCTCTCCCCTGCTCTGACCCAAGCATATGGCTGGGCCACACTATGTGCAGCTTCACAGGGAAAAGGTTATGGGTAATTAAGACGCCTCAGGGAGGCTCAATCTGATCTTGTCTGTGGGCCAGGAAGAAACAATCCCACTTCCAACATGCTGAATAAGCAGTGGGTGGGCTTGAAGGGCGAGGGTATAGTTGTCCCAACCCGTTCCTCAGCAAGCAATCACGCGATTGTTACACACTCCAGTAGCACCGGCCATCACCCAGGGACACCACGGCTGCTACACAAGCATCCGGCACAGGGCATCGCTGGCTGCGCTCCCGCTCACACTGCTGCCACAGCCATGACCACACACCCCTACAGCAGCACCCACCACAGGCTGGCAAGAGTAAGTGACCTGAACCAGCAGTAACTAAAGAGTTTCAGTCCTCTTCTCCCGTGGGATTCTCTTCCCTTCCATGGCATCACATACGCTATTATCAAGGCACGCAGGACCTAACCTTTGCAAGACTCTTACTTCCTCTTACACAGTCAGGTGGCCACACAGCATTGTGCTCATAAGGGAAATATTTTCTTCCTGCAGAAATCAGACAATCCAACTCAGAAAGCAGAGTTTTCACGGATTAAATTTAACTTGATACTTAACAAGCCTAGCTACACTTACTAGTGGCTCAGGACCTCCTCACATCCTACCTTCTACATCCTATGCAGCATACTGGTAGTGCCAGAGGAAGTTAGTCATTTCCACATTAGACAGCCTCCCATGCTGTGAGCCAGCCAGCTCATTTCTGCACACAGGTAAGGTATTGTTAAGTGAATTAGAATTTACTTCTTCCCTTATCAGCTGCCAAAACTGCTAAGCCACTTGCATTGCTTAGCAGGCTACTCTAGCACATTTTTTTCCTGATTTCCGGATGCTAAGAAACCAACCCTGATAATTTAGAGTCTGTCTCCAGCTCTCTGTGTGATTTATCTGTATTTAGGACTGCTGTAGGCTGAGGTCTGCCCAGGAAAACTCAGAACAGAGCCCTGACATGTTCATGCTGCTGACTTGAAACTATATTTGAAGCAACAGTTAGCAGAACAATAGATGTTCATATGAACAGTGACAGGGTAGTAAAAGCAGATCAGATCAGAGCACTATACCTTGGATAGGGGATAAAGAGCCAAGCACCCATCAGTGGAACAGCAGAGCATCTCCCTGCTGACAGGGAATTCCCGCTGTAGCAGCAACCAGCCCTGTTGTATTAACCCAAAAGGGAAGCACCAGCTCCCAGGCATGAGGGACCAACCAATAGCACAATCCTGTGTCCCCCAAGCTCCCAACAGCAGCCTGGCCCCTTTTTAAAGACAGGGGATCAGACTACTAGTACCTGTTCATGGAAGAAGTCTGGTATTCTGCAAAGCAGCATGGCAAAGTCTTCAGGTTTTGAGCTTTCAGACTTGGAGGGCTGAAGACTGCACTTGCTGAGAAGCTTTGTTGCCTCAAAGCTTCAGCAACTGGGTTCATGAGAGCTGCACAGAGCACTGGCAATCTCTGCAAGGCCTAACAGGAGGCAGTTAATGTTCCTGCACAGGCAACAGCAGCAGCCTCCTTCCCAGCTCAGCAGCTGCTGTGCAGCAGTTCTTTGACCAGCCATCAAGCACTCATTTCCAGAAGGCAGGAGACTACACTGGACTTGAAAGTGACACAGATGCCAAATCCCAGTCCAGGGCCAACGCCTGGGGTGCCAGGCATTGTGATGTTCAGAACACAGATGAGCCAGTATTTATTTCCACATCAAAACCAGTCAAGATTTTTTTTTAATTAGACTCTCTCCTCTTTCTCATTCTCTTGCTGCTCCTTCACTGTGGAGACCTATCTAGGTTTAACTCTTTTTCCTCTTATTGTTTTAGTAAATTAATTTTAGCACCAATTAAGATTTTTCATCTGGCTCACAGTTCACATCCACCAGTAGTAAATGTGGGAGTAAGGTAGAGGCTGTGCCTTGCAAGGGAGGGAACAAACAGCTATTTCTCAGACAGCTACAGCTAGTTCAGCCCACTTACTCTGTCAAGCAGTAGGCACAGTCTCACTGCTTCCAACATGACTTACTTGCATCAGGCAGATTTCCATTCCCTACTTCAAAACCCTTCCTCAATCTCAGATATCTTGCATGGCTAGAGGAGTGCAGGTTTTAAGCTGCATTCCTGTCTATGGAGAGTTGGTGGACACTTCATCCTTTTCACATGCAAACTAGAACTATCACCTGGACCAAGCTGCAAAAATTCAAGGAATTTGGGCAGGGCTTAAATAAAGTGGGAAAGCATTGCTTTGCTTTCCAACATGACAAAAGGCATTCAGAAACGTGGAATAAAGCACAAACCTCCAGCTCCTTCCAGTGCCAAGAGCCAGGTCCCCTCTCCATTTGCTGCAACTCCAAAGGGACTGGTTTCATGGCTGACATTGACCACTTTATTGACAAGCCACCATTAAAGTGGGCAGTCCCACTCTGAACCTACCCTTCACTTCCCCCTCCCTGCTACCTCCTTCTCTTTACCTTAGGCTCAGCAGTGATCAGCTTTAAGCTGGCTGAAAACTCACTTTTCCATGGCACATTCAGGTACTGATCATGAGTGTGTCCAAGTGAGAAAAATTGACAGACAAGCACAGTCAGACTGGACTAAAGACTGTGAAACTGCATCTGGATTGAGTCCTGTCCCAAGTAAACGGATGAAGGGAGAACATTCAGCACTTGCATATGCCAAAGTTAAATAAATTAGGTGCAAAACACGATTTTGGCGGGTATTTGGAATCATCAGGACTGTAAAATTGAATATACTTTATGTCACCCTCTGGCAAATTCTCTAGAATTCACTTTACAGACAGCAATCACACAATACATTTATTCATCCCTTTTGTAAGGCTGCAGAAGTAGCTAAGTTTACAAGCCAAAAAGGAGATAAGCACTATATAAACTACATTTGGAGCTCTGGAGTGCATTATCCTGAACGTACATATGTGAAATATTTTGCCCACTAATATCTTCTTGGGAAAGTAAAGGAAGACCCAAATGGGGGGCAAATTAGATCCCAGTTAGCTGATAGAAACGAGCATGTCTAGTTAATATTTTTATTCTATTCTCTTCTACTAAGATCGGAAGGGTGGTGGTTGTTCTGCACACTGCAGCTTCATGACAAATAAGCACTCTTAAAAAAATGTGTTAAGGGTTCACAGGAGAACATGAGTTACCAATCCACCACACAGGAAGGTCAGAGTGGAACAGAAATTCGAGTGAGCTTTGCAGATGCCTCACTCTTCATGACAGCACGAGGAGAATACTCATTCCCAGAGGTGCGCTTACCCAAAGGACACCTCTTACTGTGTACTTGTGTATAGCACTGATGAACCTTGCTCTTTGCCTAGAGAGCTGCTCCTTTGGATGGGCGGTGCATCCTGAATACACACCTTCAATTCCCACAGCCTGACTGTGCCCAGTGCAAATGCTCCTCTACTTCAAGCCTCCCTGCTGCTGCCCCACTCAGAAGCAGAGCAATGCTTGCTCAGGAGCTGCTGGAGCCCACTCATGGGGGGAAGGCTTCCAAATAACCTCGGAAGGACAGTGTCACCACCAAAACAGTCTCTGGATGAGAGAGATAAAGGTAATAATTAAAATCTTACTAACAGAAAGTTTCAAAAGCTCTCTCCAGTAGCATATAATTTTGTTAATGTATCAGACCAAGAAAGCCAGAAACTCACCTAAGCAGAACAGCAATCTTCAATCCAAAGCACATGAGATCACTGAACACAATGGCAGAATAAGATGGGAACACATTTCCCTTCCCAGCGCCTGTTAACGGAGGTGAGGCAAGAAAAGAAAGGAAGAGGAGGAGGTAGAATTTGGGATAGGGATGTACAGGTAGAAAAAGATATCAAGGAGTACTAAAAGATTGCTTTAAACTCAAAGCAAAAATTAACAAAAAATAGTATGCTGTGATTTTATTCTCTTGTTACACCCACATCAGAAACACACTATCAAATATTGCTGTACTCTAGAAGAGTTGAAAGAGTGTGAAGAAAAGAGATATATAATTGCAAATTTGCAGTGACATAATGAAAGCAAACATCTGAAGCTAAACATCACAGAAATACAAAAGAACCCCTTTGAAGCAGCCCATCACTAGACTTGGTCCTGAAGAGACACTTGGTAGCACTTAACCAGGGGGTGCTGACAGTGGCTGCGCCAGCAGCTAAAACCAACACCAAGTCAAACACGTGGTGGTAGTGCAGAAGAACATGGAACTGAAAATAATTTCTTTCAATCAAGTACATTACATGCTAGTATCACAAACAGGAGGTACTGAAACCAGCACAATTGGCCTTAAGGTAGCATGTAAAAGCAACAAAAATTAAGGTTAATTTCATATCAGTTACCATCTTTTCAGTGTTTGTTGCCTTGTGTCATCTGGCAACCACGCTCACAGATCAGAGTTCTGCGTGCAGGCAGGTATACAAACACAGCAGAAACATGGTCTCTTTCCCCAAGTACCCTGCAGGATACAAGTCCAGCAAGATGCAGGCAGCTGCACAGGCAGGGTGCAAGGCAACAGGCAGACTCTGCTCAGGCCAGCAGGCAGAGATCTTGGCACATCACCATGCCCACCACATAGATCTCTGGCCACTGGCACTCTAGGACTTCCTCCCACCTTACTGACCACTCTGACCTGTATGGCAACAAGTATATTTTCAACCTTTTATACAACTCTAGGACAAGTTAAGTATTATAGACAGCAGTGGTGGAAGTTGACAACATGCACAGGGTCCCAAGGGGTGAGAACATCTCTTCCCTCCTAGGCTAAATGCAGAAAGCACATGGGAGAAATTCATTCTCATCAGAAGTTCTTTTTCTCCATTTCACATGCCAGGGGTCATGGTGCAGACCTGCCTCTAGTGGCCAGCGCCCCACAGGAATAAAGCCTGGAGACTGCATAAGAATTGCTCAAGAGCAAAATGAAAACCCTGAAAGGGGAGTGGGTTTTGGGTGGATGCCTTTTGTGTTATTTTTTGGGGGGTTTGAGTGTGGCAGTAGTAGTCATGTTTGTTTGGTTTGGGTTTTGCTGTTGGTGGTGTTTTTATAAAAACCTCCTCCTTAGACCAGAAAGACTTTTCATTTTTCTGACCCCATCACAGTCTAAATACTGCCAACAGCCCTCCTCAGCTGCTGAGTACAGCATGCCTGCCAGCTGGGCACCAAGGTATTTCACCACGGCACAGTCTCTGCTTGTTGTACTTGCATGCAGTCACCCACCCTCACTCCTCCTGATCCAGCAGGGGCCTCCATTTCAAAAGCTGCCCACACTTGATCCTCACCACGGCCCTCCTCCTCCCCAAGAAGGAGGAGCTCAAGTTACAACAGGCTTCATCTCAGGAGGTAAACATGAGGAAAGGGAACAAAGGCCAGAGACAAGCATGCAGACACTGCCCTCCTGTCAGGGTATAAAGTGGAGAGCTGGTGAAGCCCTCAGGAAAGCTGTCTCATTGCTCCCAAGAAAAGTGGCTGAAGAATGCAGCAAGGGATGCATTTGCCAAGAAACCCTGCAGAAATGAATTTGCAGGGCCAGAAGGTAAAGTCCCTTGGCCCTGCCTATGAAGTTACTGCTTTGGCAGGTGGAGGGAGGGCACAGGCACCGCACATTGCGACAAGAGGGTACCCTGACAGCAAGGAGACATTGAGCTTGCTGCAACACTGATTTTCTACTCTGTATAAACCAAACGTTAAGTACTAATACATCACACCTTCAATGCCACCAGCTGCCCTGAGAGTTCACCCAATGCCACCATCTTCTGCCACAGATTGCAAAAAGAAGGCTCCTTTCTGACAGCAGATCGCCACCCTAAGCCAGGCACAGCATCTCACATCCATGGGGCTCGAGGCATCCCCCTGCTGTGGAAAAGCCACATGGCTGGGGATTGGCACAAGGGACAGTGTGGCAGCTGTGCCAGGCAAGCCCTGTGTCCCCTGCACCCACCCCTGGGCCATCAGCAGTAACCACCTCTCACAGGACTGCAGGCAGAAGTTGTTCTAAGCTCTGGAATCAGAGGACATTCTGCTTCAAGGGCTTTAATTACTGTAAGCAGTTCACTAATTACAGTAGTAATGATTGGATTATGGCCAGTTAACAGCCTTAAAGAAACAAGCCATTTTAGGAGGGGGAGGGAAACACTCCTTTGGATTTAGGATACAAACAGATTTTAGCAGTCCACCCTGTAGGAGGCTGTTAGTAGGTGGCTGGGTCAGGCTATTTGCAACACACTGCAACAGCAAGGAGCTGTGTAATGTGTCACTAAATGATATATTGGCACATTAAAATTATCAGTGTTGGAGGAGGTGTGTTTGCAGGAACAGAAGGTCTTCTGTTAATGTGCTGATCCCGTGTGCTCCAACACCTCTCCATGACTGGACCCAAAAAAAATTATGCAGGCAGGTGTGTGCATGCTGAGTTACTGACATGGTGTCATGCCTCTGATGCTTTGTTTCAGCATGCAAGTCATGAATACAGGCCTTTTAGAAAGTCTTAAGAGAGACATCTAGCTTGAACCAAAGGCAAGCACTCACACTACCAAAAGTCAAAGGCACTCACCAAAAAGAATAGAAACTTCCTTTCACTAGCAATTTTTGCCAGCATTGGGAGGACCAGAAATCCATACAAGTAATGTGCAAGGAGGCTCCCTCCACACCTGACACATACACCTCCTCACTCTTTCAGAGTATGACTACAGAGCAGTCTGCAGAAAAGCAACTGGACCAAAGGATCCCTGCAAGAAATCCTATCCCAAAGGAGACACTGCAACAAGGACTGCCAGCTCCGGAAGATGAAGTTTTTTGTGGCCATGCCTTTTCTGAGAATGGCAAGAAGACTCCCAGATATGAGGAAGGCAAGATTATCAGATACACAGCCTCCCCACCTTGAAGGGCACCTTCCACAAAAGAGGAAAGCAATATCCTATTTTACAGAAGAAATCCCCAGTGAGTTGAAACTACAATAAAGGCAACAGTACTCATCCTCAGGTGACTACCCTGATGGTACTGTCAGCCAGCAGTATGCCATTGGCTCTATGGGTCAGGCAGCTGTGCCTAACCAAGAAAAGCCAATCCTTTGCAGCACCACCAGGCACTTTAACATCTCTACTCACCCTAGGAAATGCAGGTCTCTACACCTCTTGCTAGCCCTCACCCACAACAGCCAGCCCTTGGTGGTAACACACCACCATTGTACTCCCTGCACAAGCTCATCAGTTATTCCCCTTGCCCTCCCTCAGCAGTATCTTGCTCCGCTTGGTCTCCTTGTTCTCTTTTCCCTTCAGAGGTCTTCAGCAGAGGACTGGCAGAAACTGAGCTTGGTATCGCTGGCTGGAGGGCGAGGATTTCTGGCAAGTGAAAACCAGTGGATCTGGGCATCTTGCCCAGAGTGAGTTCACACTTGGCTCACCACAGCTGGAAATAGTCTCATCTCTGGCCAGAGCTCCCCAACGGCCCAACAAAACCCTTGGGAAACAGCAAGTTTCCACATGCTGAGCATTTTGAAACAGACTGAAACACTGGTGTTCATGCCTGTACTACTGCGCTGCACCCAGCCAGCCTTCCCCGCACAGCGCAGCCGCCTGCAAGTGCCACTCCCAAGGGGTGCCTGATGAGCAAGCACTGACCAAGCACAGGGTCTCTTGCTTTGTGTTGGCAGAACCAGGTGAGGCCAAGACCAGTGCTTCCTCTGGAGATGCTCCCCTTGTACAGCAATACTGCAAGCAGGGTTAGAGGGAAGGCAGGGGTTTGAACAAACATACCCTCACACTCCTCTTACCACCACATGCTTGCACCTGGGCCACTGCTCTCCCCTACTTCCTAAGAGGGAGATGTTCACATCTCCCAAACCAGGTAAGACATGTAGGAAACTCACCTGGAAGCATAAATATGCCTAAAATTTTGGAACTGATTTTGGCTGCAGTCAAAGATTTCCTTAGGAAATTAAGCATTTTCTGTTGCAGTAAAGCCTGGCATAGATATGGTCTTAACAGCTTTAAATGGCCTCCTTTTTTTGGCACTGTTTAGCAGTTAAGAAATTAGCTTGCTTTTTTTTCAACCATGGAGTCACTTTTTACAGTTTTCCCGGGGATAATACATTTAAGTAGCAGAACTAACTTACCACGTACTGAAGGGTATATGTAAGTAAAGTGAGTGAGGGGGATTACAGGTAAGTAAGTACTTGGGTAGCAAGAGAAACTTGGCTGCTGTAGAGACAAGGAATCTGGCCAGGAAACAGGGCTCTAGGATGTACACATCATTTTCCATGATGAAGAAAAGAGCACTCAGCTGGGATGCAGAGACCATACATGGTTCTCCCACTCTCTTGCATCTCTCAGAGGCCTTTATGGGCTAGCTCCTGCAGCAGAGATGTAACAGCACAACTTCCATTTACAGCAGCAGTGAAGTGCAAATGCTTAGCATCATATGCTGCAGTGAGGAGTAGCAAGTGCCCTGGCTGCCTGATCCAAAGGACATGGAAAGCAGAAGTCCTTCCTCTACTGCAAAATTTGCCTTGTTTCAGCACCTCTGTAGGACATGAGGGTCATCCTCAGTGTTATAAAAGGAAACATCAGTATTCTGTGTTTCTGTGTGGAATTTCTGAGTATTCTGTGTGGAATTTCTCCAGTCATACAGCACTGTATTCATGGAAGGAGCAGAGCAAACCAGTTGCCCATTCACACTATGCTGGGTGACACACAAGACTACACAAGGGTCCCTCTGAAAGATGAGGGCCATGCATAGGACACAAGAGCAGAGCCTACCTGTGCTATCCTGAAGGGCAGGCCCTACACTGCAGCAGTGCACAGTCACTGCCAAGTCAAGTAGACTGACAAAGAAGCAACCAGCTGACCCACCAAGTCATCCCTTCCTTCCCACTGACCACATAAGCTACCCAAGAGGATGTGGAAAAAATTACTGCTTCAGTAGCCTGCCCTGCAGCCTCACCTGCCTATGAACTATTCACACTGGTGCCCTGGATTGCTGGTATTCAGAGACCTACCTGAAACCACTCCAATCTGACTGACAGACAGGTGAGACACACATTAGTGGTGTTCACCGTAGTGAGTGTAGCCAAGACATGGTCTTTTCACTTGTCAACACTTCCCATCTTGGCTCTAACACAATAGGATAATGACAGGTTTGCTGTCATTTCTCACACCACAGGGTAGAACACATTTTCAGTCTACACAGACAGAATGACAAATCAAAGACTCATCAGGATGAAAGACCAAAATCCCCTCTGTTTATGCATGCTTACCCCAGCCCTGCCAATGGGAGCTGTCACAGAACACTGAGGGTTGAGAATGTCTCTGCAGAGTCTCATTCACTTTGCAGTGCTTCAGAGCAGCCATGGATTTGGAAGCAGAGTAAGAGAGGACAATTGTAGGTAAAAGCATGAAGACAGCAAGCTGCAGTAGGTATGAGAGTTGTATCTCAAAGGCCTGACCCAGCCCTCACCAGTAAGATACACTCATTGCCAGCTGAACAGCAAAGATACAATGACAGGAAACCAGTGTGGGGAAAAAATGGTTCTGCTTTACTGCCTAATAGGGAGCCAAGAGGTTAAACTGGCACCAGGCCACACCACATCCTATGACCAAATTCTGCTCTCATACAGTAGGGGAATGAGAGCAGGGAAAGCAATGGTAGAAAGGGAACTGGAAGTAATTTAATTAATCATTAATTATTTTTTAAATTAATCATATTAATGCTAGTGTCTTTGGCCACCTAAGCATGTTTGGATTGGCCCAAGAAGTCCCCAGTTCTGTCTCAGGGATCTGAGTGACTACTGGGAACCTCTATGCCAGTCTCATGCGCCAAGGTCAAAAAGAAGAGGTGGGTGGTTCTACAGACTTCAATAGAAGGCTTTTCTGGCTTGACTAGCACCAGACAGACAGCACTGCTGCTGACAAGTCTATCTCACCACTCTTCACCAACTGATCCCCACAGATTCAATCTCTGAGTAACAATGCTTCAGCCTCAAAACCCCAGAGTTAGAGCAAATGGTACGTCTCTATGGGGAAAAGGTGACTGCCTTTCCTGCTGAGGTTATGTTTTTCCCACCCTGGCAGTTGTCAAGCACATTACACCTGCATCCCCCTCTTCAAGCACACTTCACATATTGCTTTGATGGGATAACAGGGTTTTACATTGCTATAGAAGATTTGTAGAAGTCATGCTAAGCACATTCCTTATGATAATCGTCATGATTCCAACAGTCACGCATGGCAAGAAATCAGTTTTATATTCTCATACAGAAGAAGAGCAAACTGTTTCACCGTCTCCTGTCCTACTCAAACACCATTTCTTAGACTGTACAAAATACCTCTAAATATCACAGCAATACATCCAGCAAGCCCCTAGGGCTGACACAAGACATTAAAGTGAGACCAATCCATTGTATGTTGTATTTCTGCAGCTTCCCAATGTTTCCCCAGACAGTTCTCCAGCGTCTTTTCTACACTGACTGCTTTCTGCACCTCATTGTTAGAAAGAGCACAGCCATTCTCCAATAGCATAAGCACACCCCAGAGAACAGCCCAAGTGTCAGGCACAACAGTGTTAATCCACAGCCAGATGGAAAATACTCTCAGTCCTTCACCAGCGCAGCCGTGCAAGTTTTCACCATCTCCGTCACCGCTGTTTGTGCCAACCTTAAGAACTCTACAGGTCAATGTTTTTAGTGGATTCCAGTGAGTTGTCACAGAGAAGCACACAGGCTCACAAACTAGCTGGGGAGGCCAACTGAACCCTGCTCCTCCTCCACTGGACAGTGCATGAGAGCTGCACCTCTCACACAGCACGCATGAGAAGAGCAAAGTGCCTACAGCAGGAGCAGCTGGGACCTCAGGACTAGGAAGAATGGGTACCATCCACTGGGTCACCACTGTAACATACACAGTTTCTCAAAGTGTGATTCCAGTGTTCATGAACACTTGTGCCAAACAGGTTTACTGTCCCACATTCTAGTTACTACCCAGTTATACTTGAATTATACACAGACAGCACCATCTCATATGAAAGCATGTGCTTCCAAGGGGACACAAGGGAACAAGTTCTCACTGGACACACAATAAAACTGGTTTCCAAACAGCTTCTACTTAAGGATGCCCTAAGTAGCATGCCACATTCCCCAAGCTATGAGCACTGCATGCGGTCAGGGCAGAAAACAATCTTATCCTCTCTGGCCTTTGCACTCAGTGCATTGAAGAAATGTCATTACTAAATCACATGCACAAGAATTTAAACTAGTTGCCTGAAGCAGTTAGCAAGAAATTCCCCAGACATGCTTTACACCACTGGGCTAGTAGCTGGATGCCTTTGAGGTGTTTCATCCCTCCCTGGAGGACTGGAAGAGTAAGTTCAGTGCAGACTGGTGAGTACCATGTTCTCATAAATTGATCCTTGGGATCTGTTACAGACTCCCTCTGAAAGAATCTACAGACTCCTTTTTAACCCATGCCTGCTTCCTCCTTAGACTCCCTCCTTACCCTCCTATTCAGAATCCTGTGTAAGTCACAGCAAAACACACATGCCTCATTCATCATCCACCATGAGGTTACAATGAATAATAATGTTCTTGTTAAAAAAACCAAACACGCACATCCTGACAAAACCTCATCACAGAAAGTATGAGGCAGCTCCCACACTCAAGGACAAATAACTGATCTACAAAGCCTGATATTTCCAGAGTTCCCTACAGCAACTTTTGAGTTTAATGTTTGGAAAAGCAAGTATCTGGCAACAAACTACCTATGTTAAACAACAAAAGCTTGATCTGAAACATAGATACCTGGAGTATCTCCTATAGGAGTGACCTATATTGCCTGCCTGCAAAAGAGCAGCTGAGCAAGCATCCTTACAAAATTCACCATTCTGCTTCTGTATCAATACTAGTCAGCATGAAATAAAGCACACAGGATACTCAGATGCATCAGGGCCACCTTCCCTGCAGCACATCCATATTGTGAAGACCATGCAAGGACCATCCTTGCTATGGCACACACAGAGCACTATGCAGTGTCACAGCAGGAGCAAAGCAACCTAGTGCAGTGCATTCATCAACAATGTACATTATTTGCCTCATGGGTGAATTGATGGCACTGAAAGAAATGTTAGAAAACTTCAGTTTAGGAGCGGTATCGCACCTTTTCGTGGGTCTGCAGCAGCTACAACAACAGTAGGTTTCTGGAAGTCTAGATACCTTTCTCAGAATAGACCCTATCTGGACAAGAGGACATTCAATCCAAGTGAAAAGGAAACTGTGATTGTGGCTTTTACATTTTGTCAGAGATAATAGTCCCACTCATACCACCCAATGGAAGCATGCTTACCAGCAGGCTTGGAGGTGGGGTGTTTCCATGATGACCCTATTTCATGGGTACTTTCTATCATTAACAACCACACCTCAGAGAGGTGATTAGAACAGCAAAATTAAAAGCATAAGAGCAGTAAGGCCTGTGGGATGCAGACATAGTTGGGCCATGAGACCCATCGCTTCTTTTTTACCCTTGTATTTATACCTATCTTTACATGCAGTGCATGGCACAGAGTAGTAAAAGAGGTTTGAGGAGACTTGGGTTTCTAACAGGAAAGTTCTGTAAATTCACGAACAACTGTACTTAGTAAGCACTTCTCTGGTGCAGAAAAGGTGCTACCAAAGTCTGTGCTATCACTGCTTCTGCAGCACCACAAATCTGACCAGTCCAGTTCTCTAAGCCAGAGATATAATTTACTGCCACACTGTCAAAGATGCCAGCGTGGCAAGGCAGAGCAGCAGTGGATAAAGCACAAGGGACAATCATTTCATCAATTTGATTTTTTTCATAATTTTTGGGTTTTTTTAATAAAGACAAGCATTATCATTCCTTGGAGCATTAAAGTTGCATATGGCTGTCTTCTACACACTGCAAATGAACACTGCTTTCTACCCCTAAGAAAGTAGTTGTCAGGTCAAAACATAATTTGGCATTTAAAGTTTCTCTGCCAGCTCTACAGTTGAGACAAGTTGCTTCAGGCCAGATTTTAAAATAAACCTGAATGAGCTGTACCTTGAGCAAGGAGCTCATTAAACAGGAATGGCCCACATGAGAGCCTGCTGTATGCAGGTCCTGAAGGCTGACCCCTACCAGCACCCCCAAACAAACCCAGCTTCACCCCAGTGCTATTCCTGACACTAAGGAGACAGTGGCCAGAGATTGTCCTTCTCACCATCACCCTTCACCTCATCTGAAGATGAGCTGGGCATGCTGAACACCAATTGGTTCACCTAGTCCCTCACACCAAACCCAGCTCCTTCAACAGCCCACCAGGAAAAGTCTGAATGCTGCAGCTGGTAACCTGTCATCAGGAGGCAAAAATGTCCTTGTGGGCACAAGTGACAACCTCTTGGCCACTAAACACCCACATATGTACTTTTTACTAAGCAAGCTTGTCTATCTTGACAGCTAGGTGAGCCCACTGCAATGGATTTCATCAAGTTTTGCTTCACAAATCTGGAAAACTGCAGGATCAATCTTGTTATGCCTTGGCTAGGGCTACTTTGAGGCTTGACTCCAGACAGGAAAGAAGAGAAGGCAGAGGGAAAAAAAAAAGGCTGTTAGAAGAAACTGCTGAGATGAGTTCAACAGTTCAAACTACTGAGATGTAGTTCAAAGGGGAAAGTATTTTAATCCCCAGAATAGACCCCCTGCTCGTGCACAAAAGATTGTGTAGAGGCTTATATCAGGTGAAAAGCAGCTGAATTTGTTCTGCACAACGTTGTTTGTTTTTTTTTTTTGCTGCTTAAGAATAGCAATGCTATGACGAGCTCTTTAAAACCTCTTAGCAAGTCACTTCTGATAGACATGGAAAAACTGACTTCATATGGAAAGTCGCTTTCCTCCCAGGAACTGCCACTTTATCCCTACACTGTAAAACAGCAGCTTCACAGGAAGGGGCAGGTAAGAAGAGGTGTGAAACCAGTGCTTCTCCACTGTATCATATTCAAGAGGTCAACTTTCACCCTCCAAATACGAAATTCATTCTGCAGTTTGCCTATTTACCCATTTCAAAGCACCATTCCAGACAGCAAAGGTTGTAACATCTGTGTCAGCACAGGTAGGAAACCTGCAAATCATCTCCCAAAAGCTCAGCAAATTTGTCCCTATAATGCTCCCGTAGAAGATGTTACCAAAATTCAGTAGATCTTCCCACTTCTGATGTCTGCTCTGAGTTCTGCTGAGCCCATGCAGCCAGGAGAAGGGGAGCTGGACTTAATTCATATTTGAATACCATTACTAGACTGCTCTCTTCCCAAGTCTCAATTAGTCCCAACTGCACAAAGCCTGGCAGGACAGCAATGTGGCACAGCTATCCACAGCCTTACTGAGCCAGGACACGAGGGGCTGGGTTGGAAAACACAGACACTTCTTGCATAGACACCTTCTTGCTGTACTACTGGCCATGCCACTTTAGACAGGCTGTCCTTGCACCCAGACAGGGCCCAAGAAGCAAAGTTTTAAGTCTGCCTTACCAGCTGGCCTTAGTGTTATAAATAATAATAACTAGAATAATTCCCTAGTATTCAAATCAGACTTAGGTGAAGAAAAACCTAAAACATGCGAGTCAACAAGAAAAGAATGAACCTGAAAAGAATCTACAGGAATATTCAGTAGGGATGAATCTCTCCTATTCATCTCAGTAAGCTATTAACCAACATGTACTGTACTGAACATCTAATTACTGCAGTGATTTCATTGCACAGGCAAGAAGGACTGACAGTTTTACTATATCACACTTCACAGGTTTATGCTTGGTAGATACTGTTACCTCCTTACATCTGAAGGAAGCAAGCCCCAAGACCCCAAGAGGGCTTTTGGTCACATTCAGACCCCCAGAAGACTGTCCTTCAATATATGCACAGCCTGCCCGGGCTGGGGTCCAATCACCAATCCCTCCGAGGGGATATTAGCCTGATGGGCTGCAACTGGGAAGAGCCATCACTCCCAGACGTGGTCCTCCTAACTACAGACACCAGAGGGGTGGGTCACCATATAACTGAGCTTGCACCCACTGCAGAAGGGAACAGCTTCAGCTGTCCATCTGCAGAAAGAGAAACAACAAACTGATCCCACCACCAGCGACAGACACTTAACTATACAGTCTTCCAGTCCAGCAAGCTGGAGAGTGACTCCCAGCACATTAAATTCAACTGGTAGCTGTTGACCAGCACAAGAATTTGGCTTTCATTACTTAAAACTCCCTCTTGACTTCTTCCCTCTGCACAAGTAACCCACGTTAACAGAACAGCTCTCTGTCACCCTCTTGTGATAGGACCAAAAGGACTTAAAATCTCCTGGAAGAAGGTAATAATACTAAAAGAGCATGACATTTACAGCATGTACAACCTTGGGTTTAACACTTCTTTTGAGTCCAAATGTTCCACTCCTGCTTCTGCCAATCGAATCAGCGCCCCCCTACATATAAAGCATTTTACCTCACCCTGCACCATAAAAGGCAAAAAACCCCACAGCATGACAATCATTTCCCTTCACAGCCCGTCAGCAAGGCTGTTGATCTCGCTCTGGGCCCCAATAGCTGCTTCTAGATGTATTGGCCAGATACAGACATAGGACTGGAAAGAGAGACTGCAGCCAGGCAGATCTTTCGAAAAGGAAGAAACTTCCCTCCTCAAAGGAATAAAGCTCTGACTTCCGATAAGCCATCCAGCACTCACAGCCCAGACCAAGACTGCATTCCTTGCTTTTCCTTTGCCGAAATATAACCTCACACACTATCAACTCTTTCTCCAGTAAAAGCCCTTGTTTGTATACTTTAGTTCTCATGCTGTCTGCTCTCGGCACTCAAGTCCCTGAGCAAGAAAACCACTGACAGCAGCTCTACAGCTATCACCTTCAATTAACTCATCAGACTCCCAGGGAAAAACTTCTCAGTGGCACCATTTCAGACAACTCTGAACAGGAAAACCTGAAAACCTTTGATCTGGAAGTGGAGGAGGGGAAGAGGAGAAGGGTTAAAGAGGAATAAACATGTTCTCACTGTTGTGCTCTCCTTCCCAATTGTTTCCAGCTTTCTACAGAAAGCCACCTCAGGCTAAATTATATATGTTAATATATCATTTGTGCATAAAAAAGTAGTATCATCCCCCCTCTCATGGAAGGTCTGGGATTCTTCTGCCTGCTCACAGCAAGGGGAGAGCAAGGCACGATCCCAAACTAGAGCCCTGCGAGAATGAGTGACTGGCTGTGAAGCCGGCAGAAGCCTGCTGCACCCCGAAGTGCCCCTTCCTATGCCAGCATGAGTGTTGTTCCAAATTCTGCTTTACTGTTTTTTGATGGGGTGACTAAAACGGAAATGTTTCGGAGATTAGGATTCCTGAGTGATCTAATACAGGATGCTTTTGGTTTAAAGGAGGAGGGGAAAAAAAAATATAACTAACGAGCGGCGAGGCTGGAGCTCCTCCTGAGCTCCCCTCCCCACCGCCACCCTTTCGGTTTAAAAAAGGGCCGAATGTTACCATTTTTGGACATGAGCTCCGCGCAAGCCCTGCCCTAAACCACACCATTCAAACCAGAAGCCAGATACTGTCCCGCCGCCGGCCGGCGGGGCCGGGGCACGGGC
>VYXF01002413.1:195046-239693 GCA_013397295.1 Polioptila caerulea
GGACGCCCCGCCTACCGCCCGCCTCCGTGCCTCTCATTGGCCGCCATCCGCGCTGCCGAGCTCCGGCCCCCGAGCAAGAACCTCTCTCATTGGTTCTCATGCCCGTCCGTCACAGGATCCCTGTGCCGTGATAGGCGGTTGCTGCAGCCACGCCCTACTCGCGGCCCCGCCCAACGCCTCCCCGGCGCGGGGCGGAGGCCGCGGGCGGGTGCGCCGTGCTGGGCCGGGCCGTGCCGTGCGGTGTGGGGGAGCCCCGCGCCGCTGTGGGGGCTTTCGTCCTTCGAGGGCTCCGCGGCTAGATGGGGCGCGGGAGCCCGGGAGCCTGTACTGGGCGCGTCCTCACGGGCGGATCCGGGCGGCATTTTGTCACAGACTCACAGAGTACTCTTGAGTTGGAAGAGACCCACTGCGGTGTGGGGGAGCCCCGCGCCGCTGTGGGGGCTTTCGTCCTTCGAGGGCTCCGCGGCTAGATGGGGCGCGGGAGCCCGGGAGCCTGTACTGGGCGCGTCCTCACGGGCGGATCCGGGCGGCATTTTGTCACAGACTCACAGAGTACTCTTGAGTTGGAAGAGACCCACAAGGATCATCGAGTCCAGCTCCTGGCCCTGCACAGGATGTCCCAAGAGTCACACCCTGTGCCTGAGAGCATTCCCCAAACACTGCTTGAACTCTATCAGATTTAGTCTGTGACCACTTCCCCGGGGAGCCTGTTCCAGTGCCCAACCACCCTCTGGGTGAAGAATCCAGCCTAAACTTTCCTTGATACAACTTCAATTTCAGGTGCATCAAATCCTGTCACTGTGAGGATGTCCTCGTGCGGCACAACTGGTGCCCATCCTGCCGGCCCCGACGTGAGGGTGCTCAGTCACAGCCCCACAGACCCTCTGCCCGACTCAAAGCACGGCTTGTGGGGTGTGCGGGTGTGCCCACACCTAAGACGCAAAAAGAAAGGGCTGTGTTACCCTGCTCCTGTCCGGTAGCCGCTGGTCAAGGCTGGCATTGCCAGCACAGGCAGCCCGAGTCCTCACACCCGGGGTCAGCAGGGGCAGCCGTGGGGCATCCAGTGCCGCGCCAGGGCCTCCCAGCCGCGCCTGCTGCTGTCTGCCCGCAAATACCCTGTTTGCCCGGAAAACGCCGAACTAAAGTGCACTCGGCTCATCTAGCAGCTTCCTAGAAGGGAAACACATCGCGTTAAGGAGTGTATCGACACGCAAATGCTTGACATGGGCTTACCGTCAGTCAGACAAGTAGAGGGGGGAAAAAGGACAGCAGCATTGTTCACTCCCCCCGGTAGTCTCGCTCAGCAGCACTGTGGCATCTCTCACAAACGTGAGAGGAAGCCCAAGGAAACGCCGCTCCACAGCACCGTGCAGGGCAGGGTGAGCTTGTGCTCCAATTCCTCTGATAGAGAGGAAGCAGAGAGTTTGCAGTCCAGGAATGTGGGAGAGTGGGTAGCTGAGAACGGACTAGAAAGATGCTGCAAAGCACTAATTTGAATTGAGCTGAAATCCATAAAACTGGATTTAGCCCTTAATTACACCAATGAGCTCCACTTGCAAAAAATGGGCAATTTTTTTTCCTGCTTCTTAACAAATATTTGAGGTGAAATTGGAATATTTATTGGAATATTTAATATTAATTGGAATATTATGCCTCTATTCTTGGCATAAATAACTGTGCAGACTATAATGGACAGATGTAAGGTATAATGGTCCTCTGGACTGTACTCTGCCTTCATGTGTCATATGATGCTCCTTTATGAACACTTGCAGATATCAAAAACACAAATATAATTATCAGAATTATAATGGTTCTGCACTATTCAGAGAGTTGTGTTCATTCTACCATGCATCACTCAAGATAAAGAAAGATTACTTAAATATGTAAGTACAGTAGCATTCATAATTTTGAAGAGGAAGGGCCAATTTTTATTTCTTAAAGCCATTTGATAAACCCCCAGTAACAGAAATTGTTAACCAACAGCTATAGGCTGATTATATGATAGAGACAACAAAGATGTCTTAAAGTTTTGCACCTTCTAGTTTTTATTATTTATGAAGACACTTTCCACCTGAGGAATCTGGAAGAATATGGGGATTGCTAGAGATCTGGGGGGAAAAAAGGAGCAGGGAAACAAACACATTCCTTGAGAGAAGTTTTAGGCTTTGTATTTTAAGGCAGGGGGTCCTACTTGCTTCACTGCCCCTACATTTTAAGAGCCTGTTATTGAAAGCCACTTTTCAGACCTTCAGAAATGTGGTGAGAGGTCTCAGCTGCTTTTTAGTTAGTGAGGATTCTCAGCATTTCCCAGGAAATGCTCAGCACCATGGAGATCCAAGCCATGAGACACGCAGTGATTTTCTGTGAGGCTGAATCTTCTAGGTGCTGCCTCTTTGGTTACTTGGACTTGCCACAAAGCAACTGTCCCCCTAAAGTTACTATTCTTACCTGTGTAAAACACCCCCAGTGATCTCTTATGGAATCTGGTGATACTATAAATAGAACAATGTTTTTAGTTGCCAATATGCTGTTCATGTACCTATTTCTTCTTGCACAGGGGAAAGGATGGATTAGACAATTTAATAGACAACCAACTGTTATAAAATCAAGAACTAGTGTGAGGTTTCTAGTGTATTAGAGCCTCTATATTGGTAGCATTCCACTACTCTCTCCTAATTGTCCCTGATATTTGTATTTCTAACTTCATCATCCTCACTTCTCAAAATTCTTTCTTGGATTTCTGGGAAATATCTTAATTTTTCACTCCTAAACCCATCCTAACAATTAGCTTTTAAAAAACTCCTTAACAAAAGGAAGTGAGTGTTCTTGGCCAGAGTTTTGTGAACTTACAAGCAATAGTGAGGGGGTGAAAAAAGACTGTTTCCAAACTTGGGATAGTTCCCAGATCCACTTGACCTCTGGCCTTGCAAAGAGTTGTACCAGCACCACGAAGGGGGAAGAGACAAGCTTGCAATGGGAGAGGGAAGCACAGCAGCAACAGGCACTACAGAGCCTGGTGCTGTTGACGGGAGAGGTGCCTGTAACCCCAGCAGTACTCTGGTCTTCCTTACTTCCTTTCATTACTCCTAGAGTTCTCTTCTCTGTACAAGATTGCTGCTGATTTCTGTGGGCATTATTCCAACCCTGCTGGACCAAGTGGGTCTCCAGTAAAGTCTTTCTGATGCAATTAAGGGAGAGTGGGCTTTCTGCAGGGCAGGGGACAGAGTCACCGTGGGAACAGTTGGACATAAATCCTACTTCTTCAGCCTGCAACAGATGAAAAGAGGAACAAGCCTGAATGCATTAGGGTATTTCTGGTTGCTGTTTGCTGCTCATTCTCTTTGTGCTTTACATATTAGCTACAGGTCACGAGCTTCCCTGGGGACATATCTGTTTTCTTGCCAAGAACATCCATAAGCTTCTGTAATGAGGCCCGGCAGGTGAGCTCAGTCACTGCACAACAGTGAAAAAGGCCTTGTTGGAATGGCACTTGACTTTTGTTTCGGGAAGTCTCACAGCCAAATTTCAGCACTTATATTCTGCATATACACAAAAACTTTGCTGCTCAGAGATTTTGCACTTAAATTTGAACTTCATGTTGGGCCGTCACATTAAAGAATTCAACAAGTTACAGTCTTTTTCATAATTTCTATGTCACCAATCCAGGACACACTACCAGTAAGAACTCAGGCCCTGGGAAATGCAGGCATTAATTTGGTTGAGCTCAGTGGGGTATACCATGCTTCATGGGGTCTAGGGAGGAAGGGGCTTGGGCCCAGGGATTGGGTAGAACTTACATTTTTAAGAAGTCTCATGGAATAACTGCCATGGTCATGCAGGGATAGGTGGAAAACAAAAGGAACAACCAAGGTATAAATGGTGTGTTTGGACAAAAGAAAAAAAGAGGCCCAAATGAAGCTCCCAAGTACAAAATGTTTTCTGTCCTTCAGGGCCTCCTCACCCGAGTTGCATTTCCTCTTCTACTAGAGCCCTACCATCCTAAGTCCTCTTTCCCTTTACTTCCCCACCCAATTACCTGATCTTCCAAAACTGACTCCCTGGTCCTTCACCCTAAACTGTGGGATTGTGCAAGTACCTGAAGAGGATGTTATCTCCTCCTTCTGCTGACTGGAGGTCAACCATGCTTGTTCAGAGCATGAGATTTAAAATCAAAATTACTTATAGAGCAGTCTTCATATATATTTGCTAATATTGTTTGATGTGTGTCATTTTGTGAAAATTGTTTTTTTTCCCTGTAAAAATCCTGATATTACTTTTTCTAGCAGAGTATACCCTAGATGGTTCCCTTTGCTTTCACAGTGTCACTTAAACAACAGAAGAATCAGGAATTACACCTCTAGTCCTATATTCCTGTTATCACATACCCCTATCTATTTTCATCCTTCAAGGAGTACTTAACCAGCAGTGCCCATATAAAGCCCCCTTTGCTCCCACACTTTATCCCTGAAGGGAAAGGTGTTTGCTGCTCAGAAGTGCACAGGAGCATCATGCAACCAAAGCAACTTGGGCAGCTGCTGAGCTGGTTCTGCAGAGGGACATAGGGAGTAAAACCATCCAGTGGCACTGAGAGAGTCACGTTAGATGCCCATGAAACACATCGTACAGTGAAATGACCACCTCATTGGGGTTACCATCCTTATTTTGTGATATTGGCATAGAGACCTTCAGTCACCCAGGGTTGGTACTTCTCATGTTTTGCCTGCAAGTTGCCCTTTACTGATGGACAGGTCTTTGTAGGCTTTTTTGCTCAGTCTTTTTGGTTTTCTGTGTCAGTCTTTAAAGGACATTCAATTTCACAGTGCTGACACAGTATCTGTGGCCCAAACAATAAAGAGACTCAGAGAATATAAAGACAGTAGCATTTTCCATGTTCCTACAAGACATGGGAAATGGATTAAAGCATAGAAGAGAGCACAGTTCAAACTGGACACCATAAGTACACAAATCCCTGACAAGTGTTGTATCCACATACAAACCAAAGGCTTGATCCAGGCCTTGCTCAGTGCCACCTCTCCTGGTGGAAGCAGAGGAAGATGCTGCCCAGAGGCACAGGGGAAACCATGGTGCAGCAGCTGCTGTAGAAGCTACACACCTCCATGAGTAGAGCTCTGAAAGGCAAAGCCAACCAGTGCCTTCTACATGGTAGCAGGAAGGCAGGAGAACCTTCTTACCTCTGGAGACTGCAAATGAAATATAGGATAGCTCATTCCTGCTGCCAACAAGAGGGAGACTCAGGTTTGAGTCCCTTGTTCTCACTCTCTGATTGCACAGAGCTTGCCTGATGATGTGACTGTGGCTTAAAGAGGCAAGAGGCAGAATTTATTGTTTCTCTCACTTCCCAGGCACCAAAATTGACCATGGAACAAGTGTGACAAGCTTTGGAGGTAAATGTTGTGAAATTTTTCTGGAAAGGGAACAGCTGCAACACTGTAGGAGAACAGCAAGCACAGGGATTAGTCTTTCTGGCTCCACCCTTGCCTTCACAGAAAACCTTTTTTTATGGGAGAGTCACTGAGCTCTCAGAGCTATCATTATTTAGCTCCAGCTTAAAAACTTCATTTAAAATCCGTTCACTTTGATGTTCTCCATAATTGCAAGTCTCCTATTTTGTAGTACAGCACTTGAAAAAAAACCAACCCTCCTCCATTTTCATGGATATCACTTGTACAGTGGTATTCTCAGGCTGTTTTCAAGTAGAACCCCTTTCTGGCCATGGCTTGGAATCACTTTCCAGAGAGAAAGCCAACAAAAATTTCATTTCTTCTGTGGTAGGCAGCTGCCTCGTCATACTCCAGCTACAACACACTGCACTGGCTTCCTTCCCACATGGCTCTGCCACTAACCTGTGAGTCTGACACTGCCCAGAGCAGCAACAGTCATTGCTATGCCATCCATCACTGCTCTGGGATGTGCCGTGTCCCTTACAGATACAGCCACTATGGGTAGGGCATGCAGCTGTAGGTCACAGATGTTTCAGTAGCAATCCCTGCCTGAACAAACCCACAACTGCACTCAGATACGTTGAGGGCAAAGCACTTTGAGGGTGCTTGCTCAAGATTTTGCAGACTGCTGCAGTGGTCTGTAGCTGTCTGCAGACCCCAGGCTCCATCCATCCATCCATGGGACAGTTTTGCACAAGGGAAGCATTCCTGGGGAAAGATCTGCAGGGTAGTGCCGCAGAAATGCATCGCCAGAGAGCTTCGTGCTGTGGTACCATAGCTCCATCATCCCTGACAGGTTGCAGAGAACTGGTGTAAGACCTGACCATGCATAAAGTTCACTTGCTCATAATTTTTTGCTCCATGAATGATGCAGGCCTGGGATAATCCTATAGGGGAAACCATGGAGGGTGATGGATGGCAGAAATTGGATACAACGCAAAATGTGATACAAGCAGGCCAGGCATGTAGTGCAGTCTTTAGTTCTTTGTGGAGAAGTGCGAGGTGTGAGAGTTGAGGCTATGTGAGTTATAGATGCAGAGCAAACACAGAAGAGCACACATCAACAGATCTGGAGCAGACTGTACTGTCAGCAGCCAGGGAATGCTGTGCAATTGCAGTGGCATAGCAAGGCATGAATGCTATGCAGGCAGATGGTAATGCCAGAGCTGCAGCTCTCTCAGGCCTTTCCCCAGGAAATCCATGTCCAGAAGTGTGTGCACAAAGCAGTGTCATTTGTAGAACATGAGAAACAAACCTTCTGTCCCCCTTAGCGCTTGTAAGGCTGTGGATGGAGTCCTGTGTCTAGCTGTGGGTGCCAGTTTTTAAGACAGATACACATCAGTTGGATAGAGTCCAAAGCAGAAATAACAAGAAGGCTCAGAGGTCTAGGAAATCTGACCTTTGAGAGGAGAATGGAAGAAGCAGGCTTTGTTCAGTCTAGAGGAAAAAAAATTAAGAGAGACACAGTACCAGTCCTCAAACATGTAAAAGTTTACTGCAAAGAGTAACACATTACATCATTTGCCATGGCCACTGGTGGATCTGCAAATGGTCAGGATAGCAAAGAACTTGAGGAGGCAACCAAAGCAAGCTGCTGAATTTCCATGGCTGGAGATTTAAAAGAACAAGTAGGACAGTTATAAGAAGGGCCAAACTTTAGGGACAATCAATCCCACCATGAGCTTGGAAGGTGAACCCTGTGTCACCTTTTGTGATCCCCTCCAACGTGGTTTCATACTGTCCAATACCATCAGCTTCAGAGGGTAAGACAGTACCATGAAGCAACATGATTGTAAAGAGACTAATGACGGAAGAAAAGTATTTACAACTGTAGGGAAGTAAAAATGTAAAATCAGACATATGGAACCTGACCTAGACAGTCTCATCAGACACCCATATGTAAAGCATATGGGTGCATTGCATTGCATTGCAGCACAACTGCTGCAGGGTCTTGACTCAGCTGAGAGAGATGAGTAAGGTGAAATGGGCTGTGGGGAAAAATATATTTATGTACACTTACATGGGCAGCAACTGCTTTAAATCCACTTCCAGCTACCCTATAAAGGAAGTGGCCATTCTCTGTGTTACAGCTACCAGCAAAACTCACTATCACTCCAAATGCTGACAGGAGATGCTTCACTCCTGGTTTTGGCTGTTGAGTGCCCCTCTCGTGGCCCCTCCATCTCCTCATGCTTGTAGCATCAATTGTTTATTTCAATAGTGAGATGGGTCACAGTGATATCAAACTATATTCATAATCCATGCTTGGGTATGGAGCTACAATGACAGTTCATAAAGTGCTAAGAAAATGCAGCTCCACGTGACTCTAGAGAGCCCCACCCTCGTCAGAGTGCACCAACAGGACATGAATGCTCTACAATGCTCTCAGCTGAAACTAAGTGCAGAGAGAGTTGGTTGATTCTTACCTGTTATCCGTGGTCTTCAGGATGCTAATCAAGGCTCCTGTAGTATCATCTAGGGCTCCTAAGGCTTCCCTGAGAGATCTGGGAGAAACACCTGAGATTTTCAGTTTCTTCTGTACGATGCAGAGCCACCTGCCTCCACCAGCAGCAGAGGTGGCACAGCTTGGCACACCATGGTGTGCAGGAAGAGCTCACTTCCTTTAGAAAAGTAGTTGGTACGGCTGAAAAACATACCAACAGCCTTCCAGGCATGTCAGCTTGTTCTCAGCACACAGTGGCCCAGCAGTGAGTGGGGAACATGACATTGAGTCAGTGAGGCTGGGATCCAGATTCAAACTTTTCTCAGAATTGGAGCAGAACCCACACACTGAGCCTAAAGTCACTGCTCCATTAGCTTGCCTTCCCAAAATAGACTTCCTGGAGCCTAAAGCTAGCCATTCATGGCTATGGGCTTTGCTTGTAGAAATCCCTTCCCCTCACTTTTCTGGAGGCTTCAGGGAGCACCTGGCTGGTTGGCAGCCTGTCTGTCTCTGCAGAACAGGTTAAGCTTCTGTGCTCCGCAAGCAAAAACTGCTGCATAGAAGCAGTTATGGGTTATGCATGCCTTTGTACAGAAAATAATCTTATTCTTGTTCCTTATTCTTGTCTCCTAACTAGCTCATGGCTGTTTCTTCTCTGTACAGGGGGACCAAATCTGCACAGCTGCTGGAAATCAAACTGTGCAGTGCACAGTTACCTCTTGTATCAGAAAGCTTCTTATTTGGAAAGCTGCAGAGAACCTCATACCTTTACATTTGCAGTGGCTCCACTTGGAGGAAAGTGACACTTGTGAATGTCCAGTGTATGTCCAGTGCTGTAAGACAAGCGAGGATGGTGCTGCTGGGCAGCACCTACAGCATGCAGCAGGAGCAGCCACTCAACAGGCAAACTAGGTAAGCTGCTTCCCCAGCTTCCTTTAATCTCTTTTGTAGGAGGAGGCTCCAAACCAGCTGTGCAAAGCCCTGTAGTGCTTTGACTCTCTGAGCCATGGCTACCTGCCTTTCCTTATGCCTTTCCTGCAAGACTCTCATAAAATTAGCTTTGATACACAGCAAGTAAAGAGGGATGTGAGAAATGCGACAGTGGCTCTTTCAGACCAAGGCAAGGAGGCTCTCAGGGTAGCCCAGCCACCACCTCATTCAGGCTGGGCTGCTGCCTTTGTGCATGTTCCACCTGTGATCTCTGTGGCTGTAGCCCAGCAGTCAGGGCCAGAAGTCATCTGTACAATTTAGAGTTTGTTCCATAAACAGGTCTTCCCCCATCCCTAGAGGCCCTTCCCAGGGCATCCTGCTCTCCATTTATTTATTGTGCTTTTCAATTATTTTTTTTCCTGTGAGAAAGCCTAAGCTATTTCCTCAATAGCAGAGAGGGAGATGAAGGGGCTGAGGAGTAATAAATAATATAGAGTGGTGGAGCAGACTTCACATTAAGCCTGAAGTCCACAAGTTAAGACATCAGTTTCTCATGTCTTTTGTTGGACCAACAAATTAACCCCCGGGGAATCGGTACATGTTTCTTTCCTGACTTAAAAAAAAATATTATTTATTTATTTAATGTTTTTTGCAGGGAAGGCATCAAGCAGAGACCTTCCCTGTAGCTGTGCTCCTGTCCCAGGAAGGACAGATGCACTTCCATGTGGGATGCCTGGGAATCTAACTGTAGGCTTTTTACATGACAGCTTTAGGCAGGGTTTCGTGTGGCTGCTGTCCAGCCCAGCAGTGACCCTGACTGCGTCCCCTGGATGAGTGATGTACACAAGCCGGGTCACGGCAGCACTGGTGGGCTGGACTCCCCTCTGATCACTCTGCCTCTCCCCGACCCCAGAGGCGGCTGCCGCTTGGTGTAGGGACAAAAGCCGAGAGTCCCTGGTGGGCCATGCCACTCCCCCGCCAGGTTTTCCCACCCTGGGCTGTGCCTGGCCCCAGGGCGCCTGGCCGGGACGTTGCAGGTTTCCGCAGCCGTCTACGGCCGGGCGGGTTCCGCGGGGCGGCTCGCTCCCCGCGGGAGAGGCGGAGCCCGTCCAGCCTGGTAAGGAGCGGCAGCGGGGGCGATGCCGGCCCGCCGCGGAGGGATGCCCGGCTCCGCCGCCGCGGGGTGCGGGCTCCCCGTCCCGAGCCAGCGCGGAGTTCCTTGGGACCTCAGCTGTGAAATGGAGGGCCAAACCCCGAGCGGGTGCAAGAGGGAGAAACACCGAATGGGGAATGTGGGGCTGGGCTCATTGCTTCAGGCATGTGCTGTTTAAATAACTCTCTAGGTAAAGATGTGCTGCTTTGTATTGCCTTCCAGGACATAGGCAGAAAGCAGTACTGCTCTCCTCTCTGTCAAGCAAAAGCTGCCCTAACAGCTTCCCTGGGCCTTCCCCTGCTGAAAAAGGAGAGCCACTTGTTAGCATGAAGGAAAATGTGGTTCCTTCTTGTGTTCTGGCCAACAGCAAATTCACCATCACTGTTCCTGTCCCAAAATACCCTGAACATCCCTACCCCATCCTCTTCACAGAGCAGTAGTAGATGTGGTTTCAGCACTCTCAACTGGCTGGGAGGCAGCCTCCATAGCAACAGCAGCCTGGCCTCTGACCCTATATATTTAGTGAAAGCTGTTGGAGAGCTTGACAGCTTTGGGGATGAAGTAGGAGCCTCATTATAGACAGAGTAGTTCTGGCATTGGGAGTGACACAGTAGGGCCTACTCCCACTTGGATCCACTTGGGAAGAGGTTGTTTCAGTCCTGGCATGTGCCTAGTGTGTCTCCTTTGACACTGAATCGCTGGCCCTATCTCATCTGTCCTGCACAAGCCTTGGCTCAAAACACACTGGATGGCAAACACCTGCTTTTCATCAATCTGCAAAAAGCTGGAATCCATTTTCATGCAAATTGCCAGAGAAAGGCTAAAGGCTGAAGGGTTATCTCCCCATCCCAAGCAACAAAATGCTACTTCATGGCAATCATATCTTCCAGAGGAATGAACCTTACAAAGAGAGGTGGCAGCTGGCTGTCATTTTGAAGAACAGAGCCAGTCTCACCCACAGAAGCGACCCTGTGGCTGTTGTGCATCCAGCATTTTTCCACTCAGTGAAGGCCATTTCTCCAGCTAAGATGCTTGGTTACCATGGTCTCCTTCACCATTTTGGTGATATGCAGCCTGGTATATCTTGCTTATAACCACAGCTCTGAGAAGCTGATCCCAAGCAGACACCACTGCCTCAAAGTTGTTGGATGAGAAGTAAGGACATCTCCATCTGGGGAAAAGAGAGATTATGAGAATGAGCCTCAAGGTCAGTGTGCTGGACTCTTTCTCTCAACTACTTCATCTCTGACTTTTAAAAGAAAAATTCTTCATCTTACAGGGTGTTTTTTACTGCATTAATTCCTGTGATATCTGAGGTTTCAGGCATTGGGAAATAGAGTAATAACAGAAATAGAGCTATATATAGAGGGAAGCACTCTTGGTGGCAGTGCACAGACCATGGGTCAAAATCATCAAGGATTTTTCTCTTGCCATAATCACTATGCAGGTTATGCACATTGTACCCAAATGGTTACGGCTGGAGAAGCTGAGCTAATGAAGCATGAGCCTTAGAAAACTTCCTTGTACTGTTCTGGTAAAAACCCACAGGTGCTCTTTATGCTCTCTTGTAAGGTTGAGCTGAAAAAGAATGGCTTTCAGATACTGCATCAGCCAGGACTTTGAAAAGTAGTGATGAAAATAAAAGCCATGGAAGAAAAAGAAAGTGACCTGGTCTTACTAAAAGACTTGGCAGCTCTGGGGCTGAGTTTTTGGCACTGTCCTGTTCCTCTGACACCTGACATCTCTGGGCCGCACTGTTCACAGCACTGCAGTCTAGCAGACTAGGAATTGGAAATGCCAAGATATTGAGATTTTGTGAAATATCCTGGTTATTTCTTATGAAGTCCCATTCCATACCGTCCACTTGTATGAGTGAACTCAGACGATTCTCAAGATAACACACAGGCAAGAGCCCTAGATTATAATCTTTCTTTATAACAACACCCACATAAAAGAAAAACCCTCGTGGCATAGTCTACCTGTCTGTGTATAAAGGTGGTTTGCTCCTTTTAGAATGGTAAGTATTTTCTGAAGGGGAAAATGTGAAAAAAATAAGAGAACTGCATATTGCGTGAAATGAGCTGAAATGTTTGATGGGAAATACAGTGAAATATATTATTTTCTACTACAAATCATTACAGCTACTGATATGCACAGTACTAATGGTCATAGCCATCTCAGGTACACAACCAGAAATATGCTTTATGAGAAACATTTCTGGTTCCCTGCTGATAGACCTCTACCCACAGCTAATGAAGCATATTTTAACCCCTGTTTCTTTCATAGTGTACATATGTGCACCTCAGGTACCTCAAGTATGTGGTACATTGAAGAATAATGGAAATCAAAACCAAAAAGGTGTGACTATTTGGCTAAGAACGCAAGGGAACTTACATGCAAATTACATGTTTGCAAACCTTTGCCAAGGCAGTGCTAAATTCAACCCTAGCACTACACAAATGTGTATCAACTTGGTTGATGAGGGGGTTTGTTGAAAAGCTGCTGTTAAGTCGTGTCCTGACAGCCCCTTGTTGTGGTGTCCTGTGACAGGACAGAAGATAAAATTTGGAAATAATTTTCATCATATATGTGCATGGACTGTGTTCCACATACTCATAATTTCTGGAGCATACTGCTTTGGGGTTAATAGTGTTTCTGGGATCTTTATTCCAGGATGATTTTCTGCTAAGGAAAAAAAAAGTAACCAGACTTTCCCCTTTGCCTTCCTGAATCCTTAAATTGTCATTCTTTGAAGGACAGACATTGCAAAAAGTACACAATTGATACAGTAGAAAATAAATATAAGTACTTCTCCATCACCTGACTCAAGTAAGGCTCCATTTTGGACTTTGAAAGCACCCAGGTCTCCCTTGTGCTGAGTTCAGTTTAGCATCATAGCACTCTTACTACAATGAGAGGAAAGAGAGAGTGTATGAGCCTAAGGTTATGGGAATACCACATTATAACATGCTCAAATAGTGTCTGCTAATAGTAAAGCTGAGCAGAGCTCATAGCATTGTGTCATCTCTGTGCCCATACCCTCTGCCCAGGGGCTTAGGCTGGGGCTGTAGAGCTGGAACAGGCTGTGTGGGTCTTGCTGAAAGACATGAATAACTTCACTCCTTTCTGATTCTGTTCTATTAAACCATCACATTAGCCACAAATTACATTGCCTTAGCTAAAATATATGTAAATATCAGGGGTTGTCTGCAGACGTCTAGTCTCTTTGTGACTGGCACCTGACATCCCTGCACATGACAAAGTGGAGAGCACAGGGCTGCCCATTTTCTCCATGCTTTTGTGGTTTATAGTCTCTGGACATTTGTCAGCGCTGTGCAATTGCTGAGTTTCCTGTCCAGGGCCAGTTTCCTTGTTTGCCCAGGACTTTCAAATAACTCTAGGGAGAAAAAGTCCAACCCCTCCTGTATGTCCAACCCCTCCTGTATGACCACAACAGAGGAGAGGTGAGTCCCAGGCCAGCTGCACAGATTTTTTGGGGCATGGCCAAGGCTCAAGGCTCTGGCACTTCTTTTGGAGCACAGCAATGGCACAACATGTTTGCCAATGACATCTGGTTTGGAATGAGTCCCCTGACCCTTATTATTTTGCAGCATGACCCATCTCAGGGTAGTTGCATCCCAGCCTTTGGGGACTCTCTGGCAGTGATTCCCCTTTGCATCATGGCTTCTGCACACAAGGGAAAACAAACCAACTATATACAACAATAGTGGTAATTATGGGCAACAGCAATTAAAAAAGGAGAGAGAAAGAGGGTCTGGGCCCAGTCCAAATTGTGTATGCCCAATACCTAAACTACCATTGCCTTGAATAGGACTGAGTGCTGGTTTCTTCCTGATTCCCAAATAGAGCTACAGAGGAGGCACACCTTGGATTTACAGCAATATTTCCTCTTGCACCTGTTTATATACTTAGTTCATTTTTCTGTGATTTAACATTCATATTTCCAAAATCCAGCCCATCCAACAGGTTTCTGGGAGCATAGTCACAGTGTATTGCATACATCTAAAATTCCCTGAGAGGAAAAGAAAACAGCTCCAAGAGCTTTTTAAACATCAATAGACTTCAGTTCTGCTAGAGCGTTGGTGGAAGAAATTAGAGATGGGTGCAAATGAATGAAAAATTCCTGCCACGGTTCTCCAGTCCGGTTCAGCAGAAGTACCAATCTCCTCAGAGCAACTCATCCTTCCTGACAGCAGGTCTGTTTCTCCCTGATCTCTGCCTGCACAAGCCAGAGACCTCCAGCCCTCCATGGTTACTATTGGTCTGGGTGTTTCCCCTGAGCACAGCCCAGAGCTGCATGTGTGAGCGCCCTTTCACGTCACTACCATCCCCTTTTGTTAGGCACATTCAGAGCAGCCTGGTCCCAGTCTAGGTCTCTGTTTTCAGATAAGCCTGAGATGGATGCTCTGAAGAAGGAACAGGGCCAGTATCTGCCTTCCAGCTTCCCTGTAAGAGCAGAAGTTGCAGTCACTCTAAGTGTAGTCCCACTGAGAAAAATTCAGGCCTTGCGTTTGAACGTATAGCTACAGACACATCTCTCACTCCTTCCAGCTCTGATGGAAGTCTGGGAAAGAGCTACCACTGCAGGGTGTAGCCTTCAGGGAGGACATGCACATGCATGGGCTGCAGGGTCGGAGGCACTCCCTGAGCCACTAGGCCAGGCGTTGGCTGCTGGGGAGCTCCACACCCAGGGATACCCTGGGCTTGATGAAAAACAAAACTGGAAAAGCACATCGAGTCCTGGGTTTGTAATTCAAAATGGAATTAGGATCTTGAATCTCACTCTGGTTTACTGTCTGTGGAAGTTCAAGTGAAATTTTTGTGCAGGCCAGTAGAAATCTGTCATTCTTGAGCACCATCAGGAAATCCACTTTGGAAGGGGCCCTGGGAGGACAGCTGGACCAGCTGCCAGCTCAGAGCAGGGCCAGTTTTCATCAGGCTACTCAGGCCAAAAAAAGCAGGATTCCACTAACACTCTCTTTTTCATCCTATCAGCTAGCTTGAGAGACTGGATTGTGTTTTTACCACAGGTTAGTTACACTAGCAAGAGAGAAACTACTGCAGCTCTGCCCAGCTGAGGAGGTTCTGTTTTGCCTTTTGCCCTGGTTTATGAGAAAATGGCAATTGGTAAGAGCCCAAACTGTCCTCAGCTCCACCAGAACAATGGCCATTATCCTGGAAAAAAGTAAATCTTGCTGATCCCTGTTATGCTACTTCTAGTGGCCACATTGTCTTTGATAAAAATAACCCAGGGCTATTCTTTAAAACAATGTGATCAGAGATCCTCATGAAGGATGAGGCTTCTCGATAAAAAACCATGTCTGAACAGCATGGCCTCACAGCTGCAGTACTGCTGGTGTCCTCTTCTTACCTGGGTTTTGCTTTGGAGATATCCTTGCCAAACAGAGAGTGTGTTGGGCTCATGTTTCCTGAGGACCAGGTGAGCATGTGGTCCTTCCCTCACAGCCCTCTGGTTTCACCAGGAGTCCTATGCCTTGTAACTGCTTTTTCTGGAGTTCTTTTTTTTTTCCACGGACTAGACAAAGGATGATTGATGTCTGGCTTTCCATCACACTGTCCTGAAAAGCAAGATTTCAGCCAAGCACAGAGACCAGGCAAAAGGAAATGTAGGGAAGGAGAGGCTGTAAAGGGGTAAAACACGGAAGAGGCCGGAAGCGGCATGAGGGATGGAAGCAAGAGGGTTTTGATGACAAGATTAAACAGGGAGACACTACCTAAAGTGACACATCAAGAGAAGCTGAGGACCACACAGGCTTCTTACAATGGGACAAGATGTTTCTAGACAGGCTTTGGAAAGAGTGTGGAGGAAATAGGTGGAATTTAACACCTGGCATGCTTATATTCTATACCAAGAAGTAGCATTTTCTTCTTTGCTTTTAAAGGAGACAAGCCATCTTAAAACAAGGTTTAAATGATACAAAAATCTCTTTTGGGCAAACTTTGTGAGTGTTGGGTAAGAGGCAAATGAACTGTTTTGATAGTACAGCATCTTCCCCCACTGTACTTTCAGAGGCATAGAGGCTGCTACTTTCAGAAAAAATTATATGAGGGAAATGACAAATAACTGATAGATTAGAAGGCTTATCTCAAAATCTACCCTTGCTTTCTCCCCATTCAATGTCAAAGAGGTCAAAAATAGAGATGGCACACTTGAGGGTCCTAAGGACTTTGGACTTTTACATTTTGTCATACAGCTGACAGATTGAAGCTTCCAGTCAATGATTTTTAAACTCCATATTGTATTGATGTCATTATAATCCTCCAAGGCGCAGAATAGGACACGAGCAAGCAGGCAGATTTCCAAACTGTCTGGCCTCTTTACATCATTTCCTCCTCGTAACTTTTCCTGTGTATTGTACCTCTGACTTGACATCTCTGGCTTCCTTGAGATAAGGGAGAAATTCTTCTGGTGTCACGTGAGCTTCTTCAGTGTTATCGCCAGTTTCTCAGATAAAGGGCTCACGTGAAGCAATCCTTGCTGAGCTCACATTCCTACCTTCTAACAGCAGAACATGAAGCTTTCCCACCTTATAAGGATGGGTTCCACTGTGTGTTTGAAAGGTGCTGCAACTGCTTTAAAAGATTTCACAGCCTGAGTATTGCAGAAGGAAATGTACCTGGTACCTGCTTTTCTGGATTAGCCAGCAACCTGGCATTCCTGCGAGGCTGTTCTGAGCGCCAGAGCGAAAGCCAGTTGGAAAGTTGTATTCCATCCTTTCTTGTGGACAGATTTTCGTCCGTATTCCAGCACAAGCCGATGCTGGCTGCATTTAATGGAATAAGTCAGAAAATGTCTTCATTGGTTCAGGAACTGCTTTCATAGATGGGAATTCAACTCCCTGAAGTCTGTTCTCCTCACTTCATGGTTGAACTCCAGGCTCTGAGTACATCTGCTACCGGTGCCTAAAAATCAAGCACGTAATCTATGTAGGAGAACCTCAAAGCATTTCCTTTTTACTACATGTAAAGAAAATTGGAATCTAAATGTATTAACAAAATAAGCACTGGCATTTAAAATGAAGCAGAGAAACCAGATGCTCTGTCTCTTTCATTATGCAAAGAAAGAAGGAAGTGTCCCAAGAAACAGCAAATGGCACCTGTTGTATGGTGATCAGGCTGCTTATTCAGACTTTCATGCAATAAAATGGACACTTTAAGATTTACCAAATATGCAGTTTAGCCCTTTCATTTTCTTTCATTTTCGTTTCCAGTTTTCATGCTACAAGTCCTTGTTCCACTCATAGTAAAAAAAATACCTGTTTTGGAAGCCAAGGACTGGGAGGAGGGGAGAGGCTCCCTCTTTGGCAGCTCGTTTAAAATCCAGACTGTGATGATGAGTGGTGCACTACAGGCCCTTTCATCATGGGCCATTCTGTTCTCACAAGGCTTCCTATTTATCACGAGCCTCCTTGCTCATGGAAAGGAAAGCTCAAGAGCAGAGCTGCACAGGGTGTCATGCTCCTCTTCACTCCTGGGCAGATATGGGACTGTGTGGTGCTGTTCTGCAAGAGCTCAGCTGCTCTCTCCTTTCCTCCCCTCTTTTCCCTCTAGCTCCACTCATGTGAGATTTCTCATTAGGACAGGTCAGGAGCAGTAGGACTGTCCTCAAGGGTTACACTGAGCGGCAGGGAGGCAGAAAGGTCATCTCTGTGTGGGAGCAAGGGCGGATCAGAGAAGTTGGAGGTCAATGTCCAACTCCAACTGCTTCAGCCAAAACTGATGCCAGCAGAATAGTAGGTTATTTTTAATTAAACCAACAACAGAGAAGGACCCATTATATTGTTCTTGACTAGAAAGTATTTAGAGGAATAAATCATCACCATGGAAACGGGGAGCTTTGCCAGAGCAAGGCAGGAAACGAGCACAGAGAGATACCCAAGGAATTTTCAGCCATGATAACTGCAGCAACTGCTCGTTTTGGGGTTGCACCTTTGGTCTAGGGGACCCCAAGTTGCCTTCCTAAGCTCATGGGGCACAGGAAAGTCAATCAATCTTGAAGCTTGTGATGGGATGCAGCACCTCTGCAAAGCTACCCACCAGCACCACGTATGCCTGAGGTGGGATGTGAGGAACAAAGCCTGCAACAAGAGCCTGCAAAACATCTTTGGGAAGTAAAATGAACTACACAGGGATCAGACAAAAATGAATTCAGAGGGCCTGAAGCCTTGAAATACTATCAGCTTGTCTGTTTCTCTAAGTCCTGATTAGATCCAAATGCCAGTTCTTTATCTTGAAGTCCAAAAAAGCAAGGACAAGAGCTTAGCTGAAAGGCAATACATCTTTCATCACATTAAATAATTTCTTATGTCCCTCACACTCATGCTACCACTACAGAGAAAACGTGGACACCCCATTCTTGGCCATTTGGTGCTGTCAGAGAGGCTGACTCTTGAGTAGATCTTTTCACTCAACATGATTTTGTCAATTTTTGAACCATTTCTGAGTCCAGCCTGGGCAGCTGTCATCTCCTCCACTGCATTTGAAACTGGGCAGGATATATGGGCAGCTGCTTCACCTTGTTCTTTGTTGTGTGCCCCTTCAATGCAATTCCAACCATGAGGGTGTAGGCAGAACCAAAGTTAAAGGCACAGAAAACCCAGAAAAGAAATATCCGTGTGTATAAAACAATCTGGACAGCATCAGAACTTGAGGCAACACTATTGTAGCCAGAAGGCTTGGGGAAGCCCAAAGGAGCAGCACCACCTCCAGCTCAAGAAGAACAAGCAGCCCTTATCCTTGCTTGACTGCAAGTGCAATAATTATCCAGCCTCCTTGACACTTATCCTAATATTTCCTGTCGCAACAAGAAACTCCATCACTTGTGCATGAAAGCCAACATACAGTGAGGGCACTGGCAACCTCAGAAGTGACCCCAGTTTAAATGGCAGTCATTGCCTGCGAGTCAGCCTGGGGGCTTGCTGCCATGAACATGTGTCTGGAGGCACTTCAAAATCCTTCATGAGTAGCAGTTCTCGGGTGTGATGGAAGAATGTTCCCTGTGCTCAACACATGGGATTTAATGCCAGTTCCAGATCCCAGGCTAAGGCCTCAGTAGCTTATCCCTCCAGGTGGATTGAAGCAAAGCTGGGGAAGCTGCTGTGTCTGAGGAGCAGAGGGTTTGTTGTGTGCCGAAGTTCAGTGTCCTCGTTGTGCATCTCCTCCCCTTGGCTGGACACACACGGCCCCAGGGCGCCCGCGCTGGGCCTCCGGCAGCGGGGCTGTGCACCGGGCCAAGGCAGCAGCACACCAGACTGAGGCTAATTTTACTCTTCCCAGAGGTTCAGTAGGTCACTGCTTCATCCTGTGAGCAACTCCAGATTTCAGGGCAGTGAGAGAATTGTTTATATTGGCTACTTGTATGAATGCTAAAAAAAAGAGAGGGTATTATGGGACTTCTGTTCTTTAATTCCAAAAAGAAATCAAACATGTCTAGACTGCTGCATGCATGTGGCTTTCCTCCAGGCTTCTCCCACCTGGAGCAATAAGCAGGCTGGAAATTCTCCATAAAAGAGTTTTCAACATCCATTTTAAAATGCTCTCACCCCAGGCACACTAGCCAATATTGACCAGTTAAATTCTATTAAGAGGCAACGTCAGATAGAGAAAAAGTTTTCAGGCCCAGGCCAGAGAGATCCTCTGATTTTCTCACACCCTTTCAGCTGAGGGAGACTGTGGAAGCAGCTGGCAGCTCGCCCCGGCCAGAGTCCAGGCAGCGCAGGGGGGAGTGCCTGCCTGCATTCCTGCAGGGAGGCTGTGGGAGCAGCAGCCACGCAGCCACCCCACGGGACACACACTGCCCTCCTCCAGCCACAGCTCCATCCCCAGGGACTTGTCCCTGCACCAGACCGTGTGAAACAGGGCTGCAGTTTAGGTGTGGGCTCTTGTTATTTGTGTTACCTGGTGAATGGGAAATTGCTCCTCACAAGAGGTGTCACACCTGGTTATGGAGAAAGACATTTTCCCTTTAGGCAGGAATCTGCCCAAGTTCAGACTTCACTGACACCAGCACACTGAGGAGCCAGGATGGCAGAGGTGGGGGAGAACCAGCAGTCGGGGAATGGGTACTCAGTCCTTGCAGATTATCTAGCCTGTCTTCCTTGACAAGGCTGATTGCCAGGGAGGTAGGAGGGCTGTGGAAAATGATTAGCAGAAGGGAAAAGGGAATTGCCATGTTGAGTGAAGCCTGAGGTCTACCTTGTCAGGCAGCATCCCCAGCATAGCAATTCAGAGGGAAGTGGAGAACTATGTAGTCGGGCAGCTGTGAAACCATCACATACTGTAAGTCAGTCTTGTTCTTTTGTGAGGTTTCCTGAATCTCATAATCCCTCAAGATACCATGACCTGTGTTATATCTAATCTGCTTGCCAAAGTTACCAGTCCCAGACTTTTAATTCTTTCTTTTCCTACTGAAGGCAAGATTCTTCTTAGCCCAGTGCTGTATTCATTTGTCCAGCAGAGACTGAGGTCAGACACTGAAGTACCTACATAAACAGTCAGAGATGGGAACAACAACAGCAGCTGGGTCAGGAATGCCCCAGGACTCCAATCCCCTCCTTTTCTTAGCAGATCTACAGAACTACCTCTAACAATGTTTTCCCTGTGTGTCCTTGTTTACAAGCTGTAACTCTTTGCCATCATCACCATTATCCAGACTTTCCATAGCTCCCAGGCATATGGATAGAGAGTTTAGCTGCATGTGGAGAAGAGGCCCAGGGAAACAGGCAGTGTTTTTTCACAGTTCTCTAGTCCAAAAAGAGGTCCAGATTATAATTTTCTGGACATGATGCAATAGATAAATATTTGAGAGATTTTGAGAGATCTGCTCCCACAATGATGAAGAGCTTCTGAACTCAGACAGCAAATTTAGTCCCTGAATGAAATATTGCTTAGCACTGGTGGAATGTTACTACACAGCAGTGGAGTGTAAATAGATCTAGATCATTAGACAGGAATTTTTCTAAAGCCATAAAACTTGAAATAAACAGAGAACTGGGGGCAGGCTGGGTCAGTTCCCCAGGGCTGGGGACTAGTAAGGAAGAGCCCCCTGCTTGGGAAGGGGTTGCTGAGCCTGTCTGCTGGCAGTGTGCTCTGTCTGAGCCCATATGGAGCTGGAGTCAGTCTGCACAGCTATGGGCACCAGCCCTGCAGGTAAGATGGGCAGCCGCAGTCCTGCACATACTTGACAGACTTGCAGGCAGCTCTTCACAAGGAATAAAGGTAGAGCTCTCTAGGAGAGCTAGAGGATTTGATGATGACCCCTGCAGACAGGTGAGGAGAGGAGCTTGGACTGTGACCACAGCTGTTGCCCCCAGTCCACTTCCATGAGTGCAGCCCTGCATTGCTTCTCCACAAACCCACTTCTAAAGACACCAGGCCCAACCCTCAGCCAGGGATGATTTATTTCCTGAGAATCTGTGTGCTCCAGCCTGAGCACAGAGCCCACTGCTCCCAGGTGGCTGTGGCAGATGGCACTGTGGCACACAGGCTGCAGAGTGCCTGGGGTGAAAGGGTCACACTTGCCTGAATGTCAGTGCAGGTGCTGGGGATGGGAGCCCCAATCCTGCCCGCCCAAGGGACAGAGGGGACTATCACTGCTCATCCGGCACTGAGCACAGGATGGGCCCCCTCCCTGCCACCAATTCACCATGCTGGTGGTCCAGCCCTCTCCCCCTTCTACTACCACTGCTACATAAAAACAGGAGCAGCAGTTTCTCAGCAGGCCTCAGCCAGGCCCCTCAATGGGGGAGTCAAGAACATCCTAATCAGCTACCTGTGAGCACTGTGGTCCAAGACCTACCATGCTGCAGTTCCCTGATGCTCTAGGGGTGCCACCTGTCCCCCAGGGCTAGTGTGGTACTAAACACTAGGGGAAGCTGGCCAGGGCAGGATGGAGAGATGGAAACACTTTTATCCCAGTGGGATGCTCATACCTGCGTTTTCCCCCTTCTCTAGCACCTCTGCTGGGATGGAGGCCACCCCAGTGTGGGATGTCTGACACAGGAGGATGACGGGGCGCAGCTGGGCTGTGCAGGAGCAGACGTTTCCCATCTGGTGGAGCCGGCAGCCCGTAGGCGGCTGGATAACACTGTGGTTACACAGATAAGCTACGTCCAATCGGCGGCTCATGCATAATTCAAGACGTATGTGATGACATGCTTTAAGCCCTGTAGAAGAATCCAAGATATGTGTGAGACTACCAAGCACTTGCTTTGATGAGTTATCCCAGCTGGCTGCCTTGGTGGCATCCTCGTGCTCAGTGCTAGCCGTATGCCCTTGTCCAGCATCACTCCTCTGCCACGGTGATTTTCCATGGCTAGGAACAACCTGGCTGGAACAAGGTAAGGAAATTATAATCATCAACATCCTCTGAAAATGATTTCTTTGAGAAGCTGAGTAATTTGATCAGATGCTTCTATCTTCTACTGACTGCCCAGAGCCAAGCACACTGCTTTCTTCACCAGCAGGACATTGTCTTGATAATATTACAGGAGTTATAAAAAGATGAATGAGTGATACCTATAATTTGATTCCATTTCCTGCAAAGAAAAAGCATAATTAGATTTATTTAAGAAAAGAAGGACAACTAAGATATTATTCATCACATAACAGTCCACTGGAAACTCTTACAGAGCAAAAGAGAAAAAGCCAAGCCCCAGAGTCAACTCTCTGAGTTAAAGTAATAACATTTCTCCGGGAACATTCATAGATCTTTCACTAATACTAATTCAGCCTCTTCCTCTGTTTATGCAATGATGAATTCTCTGACTGAATAAATCAGCTCCCCCATCATACTTTTCATGAGAAGAGAACTTAAATCAGTTAACTTTGTTGAAGGTAATCAAGAACCACCTTGAGCAAAATCCCAGTGTTTGGAGCAAAATCCTCAAGCTGCTGCTACTTTTCTTAGATGAGCTGATAAGAAACCTAGTGAACAACAGCACGACTGTTCAGTGAATTAGTGTATTAATTCTCAAAGAGTTCAAATGTCACCACGGAAGTACATGAGAACAGACTGTGAAGCCAAAATATCTCTATATCTCATCCTTCCTTACTCTTGCTGTACAGAACCAGATGCCCCCATGCCTATTTTCCAAAGAGCTGTTTGTGTTCATAAACTTGAAAACATTAAAGATTGAACTAACAAGAAATGGTCTCAGCACATGGTGTGCTCAGCACAAAGGTGCTCTGAGCAGCTCCTCAGAGAAGGACACAAAGATGTTATGACCACATTTGCCCTAATATTGGGCTCTTCCCCATCTCCTCGTCTGGTCATCATTTAGCACTGGGAGGCTCCTGCTGCTGCCCAGCAGGGTGCTGCTGCCAAGGATGGCTCCAGCTGCCTGCTCAGCACAGCAGCACAAGGGGTAGGGGAACAGTGGAGAGAAACTGCAAAGAGAAGAATCCCAACCTGCCTTAGCAAAGAGCTAAGGGCTGAAAGGGACTTTTGTCTTTGTATGCAAGGCAAATATGGCTTTCACCTGAATTAAAATGCAGGCAGCTGGACCAGTCAGCTGCAGTTCTTTAGGAATGGCACATGTGGGCTTAATGTAGCTTCTGAAGGATGCATGCAGAGCAGTTATTTGAAATGCTTTTTCAGGAGTTTCTCTCTCAGCTTGCCTCTCCAGTACATCAGGTAGGTGCAGTTTTACCCCTGCAGAGCATTATGCACTGCACCATTAACTTCCAGCAGGAAGTGGGGCTGTCCAGCACAAAATTGCAGGGACAAATATCTGTTCTGCTCACGTGTCAGTGGAACACCTGTGGAGGCGTTGGCATCTCGCAGCCACGCAGACCCAGCGCTGTGAGAAAACTTCTCCCTCTGTGAGGAGTCCCCAGCTCGGCCTTGCACTGCAGCAGACATGGTGATCAACAGATAGCAATGAAACACACGAAGGGTTGAAACTGCTTGGAGTCTGGTTTTCTTCTATTGTCCTAAAAGATGTCAGGAATAGGTATCATTGACTTGTCTTTTTTATATCCCTCAACCATACAAATCCCTGCTTTTCTGGCTGGTTTTTTCCCATACCCAAGTGGCCCAGGTTTATCAGGGCCTGATCTGGGGCCTGATCTGGGGCAGGCTGCTTGGCTGCTGAGCCACGTTGTTCTCACTGTCTATCTTTTCTGCTTGTAATACAGGCTGCAAAGGACATAGTTACCCTTGTGCATGTTGCCCAGCCATTACTAAAGACATTAATAGATGTATCAGTACCTGTTTGAGGCCCTACTGTCCCCTAAAAGTGTCACTAACGATTTGCTGCCTGGGGTTAATGTTGATTAATGATGAATGCACTGAACGTGGATTGTTCTGGTTTCATAGACAATGTTTGGGCCCTAGGACACTGAAAACACCTCTCCAGTGGCCCAAGTATTATTGCAACTTCTAGATTTATCAGCTGATCTTGAAAATATGCTTAGTCAACACAATCCATTTTCTACACCATTCCCTATCAGTTTGCACTATTTAATTAGCCATGATGATATTTTCTTGCTTCTTTTTTAGTGCTTGCCTCATAAAAAAATCTTCATTCTGTTGGCACTTGAAAGCAAGCCAGTGGGACTGGAATTAGGTCATCCTGTTTCCACGGCTGCTTCCCAGACCCCCAGAGCTTTCCTGAGCACCAAGGCTTATTAATACCCCCCACACTATATTAGCAGTTCAGAGGGATCTCTGTGTGGTTAGCTGAAAACTCCCGAGTACAAATTACCCGTTCCTGTTGGTTTGAGGGAACAGGAGCCACAGCTGCTCACTGGCTTTCCTGGGGTGGGGCAGCTCACCTCAGGGTCCCGCCCATCCTGTGCTACTACAGACGAACTGCACTTTCAGCTCTTGGGAAAACATCAGGTTCCTTCTGATCTGGATTTCACCAAACAGTCTTACTTGCCCTGTGCTCCCTTTTTTTTTTCTTCTTAGGACCTTTGTTTCCCTCATTGCTTGCTCTTATTTCCTCATTTCCAATTCATATTTATTGCCGTGAACTCCCCCTTTTCACTGTTTGCTAATTGTAAATATGTACTTTATTGGAGCATTTACTGCCCCTGAACCCAAGTTCATTTGCAAATCACCGGTACCCAGCTGTCTCAGTGTGGGATTTGGACTTTCCAGGGTAACATCCTAAAACCATTTTAAGTCAGGGCTGGATGGAAGGAAGCCACAGCTACCCAGGCAGCTCCATTATATGCTGCTATCAGCAGTTGTGAAATGGGCTCTGCACATCCTGATATCACAAGCAAAGATGCCATAACAAGTGGAATTGTGAGGGAGGGAACTGAAGTCCTGGTAACTCCCTGCCCCTCCTTTCCCAGTGAATCACTCCTCCATAGGGCAATGCTTTTGTGGAAGAGTTACCAGGTGCTGTGGCCAGCAGGGAAGGAGAGGGAGAGGATTCTCCCCCTCTACCCTGCTCTGCTCTGCTCTGCTCTGGTGAGAGCCCACCTGCAGTGCTGCATCCAGCTCTGGGGTTCTGAGCACAAGGACACAGACCTGCTGGAGTGAGTCCAGAGGAGGGCCATGAAGATGATCAGAGGGATGGAGAGCCTCTCCTATGAGGAAAGGCTGAAACTCTCAGAGTCAGGGTTGTTCAGTCTGGAGAAGTCTCTGGGGACACCTTAGTGCAGCTTTCCAGAAACTAATACAGGAAATGTGGAGAGGGATTGTTTTACAAAGGCATGTAGTGGTAGCACAAGGGGTAATGACTTTCAACTGAAAGAAGATAGGTTGGGATTAGATATTAGAAAGAAATTCTTTACTCTGAGTGTAGTGAGGCACAGGAACAGGTTGCCCAGAGAATTTGTGGATGCCCCATCCCAGGAGGTATTCAAGGCCAGGTTGGATGGGGTTTTGAGCATTCCTGGTCTGATGGAAGGTGTCCCTGGCCATGGCAGGGGTGTTGGAACCAGGTGATCTTTAAGGTCCCTTCCAGCCCAAAGCATGCTGTGATTCTAAGAGCTCCCTCACTAGCCACTGATGATAGGAGTCACAGCATCCCTCTTTGAGCCTGGCTAGCACTCCTGCTGCTCCTTCTGGGGCTTTCCTTGTGAGTCAACAAGCACAGTAATCCTGCAGAATCCTGTCAGCTTTCCATGGGATTTGGAATTTGAACTGGTTCACATAGGAAGCCCAGTAGTGCAGGGCAGCCTGCCTCCAGCCTGGAGAAGAGATTTCCCCTCTACAGCAGTTTCATAGTAGCAGATCTCAGCTGCTTATGCAACCATCAGATTCCTTTTTACTCAGAGTTTGTAGTTTAAAATATTTGTGGATTTTTTGTTTGTTTGTTTGGTTCATTTTTTTTTTTCTTTCCCAGCTGCAGACACATTAAATCCTTCCCTTTAGGCAGTATAATTGTATAGTATGATCAGCTGAGTATTTAATTTGGTTTAAACTTCAGAAATGTAATCAACTAGGCAATACACTGACTTTAAGTTCTGAAATAATTTTCATCTGGCAAGAGTAAGAATTGAGTAGGCTTACCCTTGGGCTGGAAACAAACATTGCTTTATGAGACTATAGAATAAAATTGGAGAAACATCAAAGGTATTTCAGGCCCAGCTGTAGGAGACATCAAGATGTGTCACTCAGACTAAAACCTTCCCATGTTTTTGCAGATTTTCAACTTCAGAGCATAGATCAATGAGCCATTTCTCCTGCTGTCTGCTGCAATTTGTGTGTCTTTAGCAAGATGGTCTGCTGCCTCAGCATGTTCATTAACTGTTGGGAAGATGGGCAACAAATGATCTGTACCTTTTGCATCTCTATCATTAGAGGAGGATTTTAGTGGAGGGAAGGAGAAAGTTCACCCTTCCTTGGAAAACAGAGGGGAGATGAAAGGTGAGGAGCCTTCGTGTTGGATGACAAACTGTAAAAGTTTTGACTTTAAAAGTATGTGTAAGTAAATAAAAATCTCCATCTAAGGCTGTAAATTGCTTCCAGTGTTCCTCAGATAGATTATCAGTCAGTCAGCCATTCAGGAATTCAAAATATTGCTACAGACTTTCCCAGATCAAAAATAAATCTTCCACATCATCAGAAACATGTATGAGCTAAAAAAAGCTTCTTTATGGAAAGACTAAAAATCTGCCCAGTCGGACAGACTGAAGCACTCTCAGTCCCTGAACTAAAGGAGATGCAGGATCCCTGAATGCAGATAAGTGCACTGCACTGCAGAGTCGGTGTGTGTGCAATACCAACTTTGGGAGCAGGGAGCTTATAGCCAGCTTTAAACATGCACATCCTTTCATTCTAGCATTGTTGGAGCTTAGACCATCTTTCCTTTCTCTCCTTCTAAAGCTTACATAGGTGGGAAGCAGACTTTGCTCATGCTTTGGAGAAAATTGTGTTCAAGGATATAATTCCAAGCCAGGAATTGCCAGGTCTGGCCATGACATACTGGAAGTGTCACTGAAGCAGAGCTATGAAGTTTCATTTTTGCTTTCCAGCCACCCAACACTGGAAGTTTCTCTAGGTCCTAGAGACAAAAAAATGTACAAGACTCCTTGACGAGATGTAGAAACCTCAGGAAAGGAAAGAGTAAGTCAGAGGAGGCTCATGTCTTGTATTCCTCTGTTCCTCCTGTAAGGAAGCATTTATTTTCTTCATTTTAATAGGCTGCATACAGATCACCCTGAAACGTAGCCCAAGACCTTCTCTCCAAGATCCAAAGGCCAACATCAACTAAGGTCCTTAGAGGAAAGTGCTTTGGGTTTTCTTCAGCACATCCCAGGCAATATGAATCTAAATCAGCTGCAGAAGGAACAAGACAGAATCAGCTGGTCAGAGCCAGGGGCAGCCTTGCTGCTGCCAGCCAAACTGGCTGCACATGGAAGAGTGACCCCGGCTGGGTAACAACGTGTGGCAGGCCCGGCAAGAGCCATGTGAGGCCTGGCTGTGGCTTCTGGGCTTCTCCAGATCAGTGGGTTTGAGCTGCCAAGCTCCAGAGTGAGAAGTCAATTCTTTTAACTTGTTGCTGAGGCTTTTAGAAGTCACTCTTTGAAGCAGGCAATGAACTTCTATTCAAAGCCTAATCGGGTAAGAGGGGCTTGTTTGTAAATACATTTCAACTCTTGTCCCATTTCCTGACAGAATTCAGTTCTGAAGCTCATGCTGTTTCCTTTTCTGCACACAGCCATATTTTAAACAGTTCAAAATGTATCTCATGAGTGTGTAACCTTAAATGCTGAACTAAAGCCAAAGCACTTTGAAAATATGCATTAGTCTTTCCTTGAAGCAACCCTTGTTTCAGTCTTTGTTCTGGAAGCAGGACACTGGCAAGCAAGACCTTCCCAAAGATCACGTGGTTTGACCATTTTGGGATGGCCAGAAGGTGAGCCCTGGCAGTACCTAGGAGCTGATGCTTTGGGGTGTAAATGCTGCTAATAAGAAGCTGTGGTTTATGAAGTAAAATATAGTCCTGGGACTACATTACACCTAGAAACCTGCAACTCCTGTAGCACCAATCATGAAAGTGCTAGACATAGCCAGAGGCATCGTCTGGCTGCAAGGGACCAGCTCTCCCTTCAGACGTTCAAATACAGGCCTTTTTTCTGTGCTTATAGGAGCATTTTTACTCATTTGCACCACATAGCTCCAAGCAGCCAGAGTGCAAACGGCAGCTTCAGCAAAGGCACAACTCTGATGGGCTCTGAAAGCTGCAACAGTGCCAACCTACATCTGCAAAGCAACGCCAGAGCTGCTGGTGAGACCGTGCAACACTAGAACTTAATGGGAAGATATCCCTGAGACAGAGAAGCTGAGCTTGCCAACCATATCCCAGAACAAACAGCTCACTGACTTGGCCAGTCAACTCAGGAGGTAGGTATTATGTGTCTACAACAAAATAATATTATAAAAATATCATACCCACACGGCCCAATTTGGAAAGGACCATTCTCCCACATCCAAGGCAATGGCAAGCACAGAGAGCTGAGTCAGCACCTCCGTGTTGCTCTCTGGAACAGAGATCACACAAGGAGGAGAAGGGAGAAAGGGTCCTCCAGCATTTTCTCACCAAACCATAAACCAGCATGACTGGCTCAAGACTCTGCTCCAGGTATTTGTGGAAGGAGCTGTTTGTATTTCCTTTTCCCTTTGCATTTCAGACAGAAGATGAACAAACCCCATCCTGAATAATGCAGTAGGCTGATGCTTAGGATGCTCAAGTGAAAGGCAGGAGGCCCAAGTTCAAGTCCTTGACTTCGATCAGGCAAAGTAGAAACATAAAATTCAAATTACTTCCTCTGATCACAGAACACACTGATGTCTGGGATTTCTCTGCTTTTGATCTGCACAACCACTGAAGAAAACTTTGGCAAACTTGGAGCCTCCCATAACCAGTGGGATGTTGGTTTGGGCTTTTTTATTGGGAGGGGGGTGGTGGTTTTGGTTTTTTCTCTTTTTTTCCCCTTAGAGAATTGCCATTTTCTCAGATGTTTGAGACAGAGTTCTTGTTCACAAGAGTAGAGCATTAGCTGGGCTAATTAGTGCATCCTGACACAGCTGCAGGAGTGTGCTGATGTGTTTTATAAATTATGTATGTGCTAGGATTAGTTTATTGAAGAATTCCTGAAGAACCATGTGCATGTGCACATAGTAATTGAGCTGTTGCAGCCATTTGCATTTCTCTGGTACTCTGAAGATCCTGCAGCACAGCCCTGAGCTTCCAAGGTCTGACAAAAATCTGAGTGTCTGAAAATGAGAGAAAGCATTAGGTGTAAAGGGTGCCTCTGCCAGTACCAGTGCCTGTAAAAAGGAGATGAAAACTCACTAACAGAGCATTTTAACTCAATGGGGTAATAACAACAATCTTGTCTTGCTCTCTTCCACAAACAGCAAAATAAATTAACTGCAAATGAAAGCAGCCCAAGACTTCAGTGGTATCAGGCCACATCAGCTTGTGATGGCCACAGTGAGCAAGAGACCTCTATGTGTTCACAAAGATGTGACAATGCAGGCAAGTACAAGAATTCAGAAGTGGATCTAACTACATTTATCTTCTTTACATGTTTGAGGAATAGTGATTTCCCAGCTACCAAGTGACATAGGTTATATGCAGAGATTAGGATGAGGTTTCAATCACTTATATGATTATGAAATTTAGCAGGAAAAATACACTGCAGATTTTGGAGGAAAGGTTCTGAAAGAAGTTGTCCTTCCCATTTATTACTCCAGCTGAGACAGACTGGAGTTCAGAATTTTCTGCAAGCAACTGGTAAAAACCTGTGCTCTTGCCTTCCCGAGACAGCTGGGTCTTTCTGCTCAAGCTTAGTCTGTGAGAGCTGCTTCTAAACAGCAAAGTGTCATCTCCATGAGCAACTCACCTCAGAGAAGACTCACTAGCTTTGGTAAAATGTTCACTGGACAGCTGGGAAAACCTCAGATGAACTTTGGTTGATAGATTTCATGTCCTCCTGTGTCTCTACAAGCAGTTAATATCCTGGGCCAGACAAACCTCATGTTTGCTCTTCAGAGGAAGAGTCAGCTTTGACTGTCTTTAAACAGAGAAAGCTGAAATAAGCAAATACAGTCAGTGACCTTGTAAAAATATAAGAATTTCATTAAAAATCACTATTTCCCTAGTTAACATGTTCAGGGGAGATGTAAGGGAGGGGTTTTTTTCCCACTGATAAGGTTCTCTGGACAAGAACTGTACAAGGTGGCCTAGCAAATTTCCTGCCATAACAAGCTGCATGATAAGCAAATAGTGACTAACAGGGTAGTTCAATATTTACACAACCTTTTCGGTTTTAAGTACATGGCAGATTATTAGTAAAGGTAAAATCTCTTCCGATAAATTAGTAAGATTTTCCACCAAACAGTTTACTTTTTTCCCAGAAGTGACAATTCCAAGCACACAGCAAAACTCACATGGAAACTGTGACGAGCAGCAGGACGAGCAACCCAGTGTAGGGGGGGAAAGCAAATACACAGGATCAATGCCAGAGTAGCAACCTGCACGGAGCAGCTCTTCTCAGTGTAGGCTACCTGAAAGGGACATGCTGCTGCTTGCTGGCTGGCTTTTTTGGGGCTCTTCACCACATACTGGAGCTGCCTACTGCTGATAACATTTGTTTATGTGAGGAGGTGAAAGCACTGCTTCAGAAGCTGCAGTTCTTGTGTGCACTGAAATTGTCTGTGAACAAAAGGTTAAGATTGCAGCTTGCCTTCCTTCTCCTGCCTGACAGAAACTAGAAATAACAAGGATGCAGACAGCATGGGAGGTTGTCTTTGGGGAAACCACAGCAGTCTTTTATGCTCAGAGCCTGTACAGGAGCAGGGAGGTTGGATAAGATGACCTCCAGTGGTCTCTTCCAACCTTACCCATTCTGTGATTCTGTAACACCAAGTCTGGGAGCTTTTATTCTGCTTTTCAAAACAACCAAAAGAATCAGAAAGTGAGACCACAAGGCATTTGGGAAAACACCAGGAAAAGATGACCATGTCAAAGAAGAGAAGAGATCCTTATTCACTAGAAGTGAGGGATGAGAAAATTTTCCAATGTAAAGGACTTTTAAAACATAGAAAAGTTTTGACTCGGTAACCTCAAGATTTTGGCTAAAACCCAGAATTTACAGTAAGAAGTTTATACAACTGAGGAAAACACTCCTACAGTGATCTTGATTGCAGGGATGTACAATACAGTAAGTACAGAACAATTTTTTCAATAAGGTAACACTGTGTCAGAGCTTGCTCTTATTGCCACTTTTGCCTGTGTTTGCAAATACCCCTTTGCCTTTCTCACCTAGAAAAGCAGTCCCAGTGTGGGCAGACAGCCTATGACAGAATACTTACACTAGCTGTAAGACAATGTTTCAGGCCGTGTTCTTCACTCTCCCTCCCACACCTTTCCCTCACAGCATCCCTTCTGAAGTGCTCCTTTACTTTCATCCTGTTTTAACAGGGCATCTTCCTACTTTCCCAAGGTACCAGGCAGTTGTGGATATGAATTAATTATTCTGAGGCCAGTGCCCTACAGCATTGTACTGCTAGAGTTGTATTGAAAGCAAAAACTTCCAATTCCTTAAAATAAACTAACCCTTCCTCAGTATTGGGCTTGAAAGCCTTTGAAAATTACTGGAGTCCAAAGAAGCCTCTTTTTCTGTTGCACATACAAATAGTTTTTGTATCCTTTATCAATGATTTGTTTTCCCTTCACACACTGACTCCTCTTACCGTGTTGCTAGGGAAGCAAGTGCAATTCCATCAATTCCAGCATGCCAGAACTGAGCTCTGACTCACCAGATACTCCACTCAAAACAGTGCTCTGGCAAGAAACAACTCTGTCCACCATAGAGTACTTGGGTTCTTGGCAGCAAGAGCTGTGCTCTTGCACAGGTTCTGATTGCCAGACTTGAAGACCCAGACTCCCCACACTTGAGGACAGTTCTCTGAAGCTCTCCCTTATATGCAGAACGCTGCTGAATACATCTACCCATCTCCAAATTAAAATATTAGCAGCACAGTGGTGGAAAACCAACCCGGATCTCCAATCCCGACCTGTTTTGGGCTGCAAAAACTGCTAAAGAAGCATTTTTCAGACTTTACCAAATGTTGCTGTTAACATGAATCAGTTACTTTATCCACACTTCAGCTATTTTCTGTTTGGCTATGCTTCCCAAAAGTAAGAACATGGGGGAAGGGTGGGTACAATCGAGATGTATCCCAACACCCAGAACCATATTCTTAGTAACAATAAGAATACTGAGGAATAAGAATGTCTATGTGTTAAGATCACAGAAAGGCATGTTTCAATGCCTGATTTTTAAAAGCCCTTGGTTCGAATGAGGTCTACAGCATACTACCTGCCTCTTGACAACAATCATACTTCTATATGGTGATGACACTGTGTTATTCAGCTCATTTCTTTAAAAAAGCCCACAGAATTGAATGTCACCATGGGAACAGTCTAAAGTTGATTTTGGAAAGAGGCTCATTTCCTATAGCTTTTCTGTTGGCATAAAAATAATGTCACTGTATCAGAAGTAAGTGCTTTAAGAAGTAACATCTCTGAAGATACCATCCAGTTCTGAAAATATCCTCCCTAATGGTTGCATCCTTTACTTTCTGAAGCAGAACAAAGGGCCCAGGAATACTTCTTCCCTGTTTTCCTCAACAAGAAACACACCCTAATGTGTCATCTACCAGCAGTGTGATCTAATACCACCATTCTTCAGCCTGCAATATGTAGTGTCAGTATGGAAAACTTCCTCCTTAGAAGAACAATTAAACTTTAAAGTAGTCATCCTGGTTGGCTGGCTGAACAAATGACACATGTTCACACAAGAATTATTCAGTCAACCATCTTAATAAGGATTTACTTTAAACAGAACCTTGTATGGGTACACTAGACTCAGTCTCATTAAGGAGCAAGTTGGATTTTTATACAGCATGAACCACTGGCAATCTAAAACAGACCCACTGAAGAACGGAATGGAGAATCAAACGCAATGTTTCAGACCCAAGCTCTATGTGCCTTTAATACTTTCTTTTTCCTTTTCTTTTTGAGAGAGTGCACACTACGACAGACATTTGCATTTATCATGTTTTTAACTTCTTTTCTAAGGATGAACTCTCTGAATCTGCATCTTCCAACTCCGCTCTGTGTCTTTTCAGTCCTCCAAGAGATTGAGTGCTCTCACTGCCCGCAGGATGCAGGTCAGCAGTATCCTCTCTTGTGCTCACATTGTAGCTGTTGGAGTCCATTTCAGACAGGCAGCAGTCTCTGTGCAAGGTCACACCCACCTGTACAAGGTTGCCATTATCAGCATTTGAGTGCACCTGTAGTCCTTGCGTCACAGACTCCTGCTCTCCAAAACTCTGTCCATTGTTGAAGCATGAGGGGTGAAGATGCAAGTGGCCATTATTGTGGTTAACGCAGGAGGGGTCGAAGCTCCTCTCCTCGCTGCCATCAGTCTGGTTTCTGGAGCAGTGACCTGACATGCTACAGATGGCAACAGCGGAGAACGGAGGGACCAGTGAGTGATGGCTTGGTGCTGGTTGACAGTTCTGACTATTTTTCTGTTCCACGAGTCCTGTGGTCTGAATGCAAGGTTCTTCGGTGCAGCTATTTAGCCCTTTGCAGTTAGCTTTCCCATTGAGCTTTTTAGTCTCAAAAGAATGCTCTACACCTCCACTGCTTGTATCTTCAGGTGTGTTCTCTTGACCCTCCGTCCGCCGCTGATTGTCACATTCATGAGCTTGACCATTACTAGAATTTTCTATTCCACCACATTCTTTTAAATTTTCTCTGTTGTGGTTTTCAGCAGAAAGAGCTGAGGAACCCTGAGGAACTACTGAACTTAAGTTCCGAGCATCTTCCTTAGCTAGTGAGCGTGTTGCACTGTTCCTTCCACTGGTTCCTGGCTTCCCTTCATCATTTTCTCCATCTCCTCTGGAGGATTCACCATCTTTACCAGCTGAATATGATATGTAAGAATAATGGAGCCATTTGTAAGCTTTGTAAATCTTTCTCTCCACTGATTCACTGTCTGAACAAGGGGACGTCCTTTCTTTAAGAACTTCTTTGTTGGCCGAACTCCTTTCTGGTGAAGAAGCTGGAGAGGAAGAAAGATCATCTACTTTGATCTGGGGATAATCATATATGTCCTCACCTATGTAAGGGGTTACATTCTCTGTGTTAGTGCTAGTCCTTTCCTCCTTTTGCACCTTCTGTCGGCGCCTCAGTGCATTGCGTTGCCTCATCGATGTGCGTCTTTCATTCAGTTCCTCTTCATCTTCTGTGCTGCTGCTGCTGCTGGAACTGCTGGATTCATTCTCCTCAGGACTCGGAGATGGTGGCCGTGGGAAAAGGTCTGTATCTAGTTCTGCCTCACAGGTATTGTCATCGGAGTCAGACTCATTGGAAAGGGCCAGGAGACGTTTGTCCTGATACTTTCTCAGTGCAGAGAGCCTCTGCTGACGGGAAGCCACGTCTTCTCTGGCTGAGGGGGATGCAGTTGATCTTAAGGCCCTTAAGTTATAGGCAGTTTCATCAGACTCTTCAGCCACGTGTGGTGGGGAGTGATGCAAAGAGGTGGAGGACTCCGACTCGCTGTAAGCGGAGCGTTCACTTACCCCTGCATGGAGCTGCAGGATTGTGCTCTCGCTGAGGTCGCTGTCGGAATCGGAACTCCAGCCCTCGATCTCCCGGCGCACCAGAGAGTCAAAAAAGGCCATCATCCGTGGATCTTCCTGCACTGACTGGTTGGCATAATCGTGGGACAAACCACTACCACTGTTCAGCACGAGACTGATGTACTCTTCGTGAGTGTAGAGGCAACGTGAATCATCCTCGATTCTACCATCCAGGTCTCCTGTGCAGTCAGGCTGCTTGTAGGGACTCCAGATCTGTAACAGAAAATTAAAAAAACCACACATATATCTTTGAATTCATAAACTATTTATAAGCATTTGAAATGGAACAGTAGCTCAAATACCCAGAATAGCTGCAGGTTGCAGATTGTTTTTATTAATTTTTACCCCTCAGCACCATACTTACAAGTATTACAGAGCTGTGGGATTCTTTCTTCCCCTTTACAAATGTGTTTTTTCTGCATTTACTTCACCCATACAGAATATAAAAGCTCTCACACTGCAAATTATCCATCATTTTGGTAATTCATTGTGTGATAATTTCTCCCAAATTGCAGGGCTCTATTTTTATGCAATAAGGGATGCTTACTCACTAACAGTAAGAATAGTTTGTTGCCTACAATACAGTCTTAGCACTAATGAAGGCACTTGTTTCCCAGGAAACTAGAGTTGCTGGTGCCAGTGGTGTAGAGTAGCATTTCATGCAGCTACGTAGCCAATCCCACCTGATCAGCAGGCAGGGAGTTGAACACATGGAGGTGAAAAGTAGAGCTGCACTACTCCCTTTAGGGAACAGTTACAAAGAAAAGAAATCCTCCAACATCCTCTGAAGGCACAGCAGCAGTTTTAATAGGTGGAGTTGAAGAGTTTTACTGAAAGCTACTTTTGAAGTGTACTGATTTCACCACCAGCAACAGTCTTGACTGTGCTGTCCATCTATTCTTCCCTCAGTTTTCTTGGTAGGGAGATGAAAAGGGAAAAAAAAAAGCTCCAAAGAAGATCCACCAATATCCCTAAGAAACTGGTAATCCATAGCAAACATGATAGTTGGATGTCCTCACCCTTCTCAGATTTACTGACAGATTTGGGGACAACGTGATTATGACATTCCGTGGACAACCACTATCACTTTGGATCAATGGTTAATGGAATGAACAATGCCTTACTGTAAGCAGAGCCAGTATGTAGCTTATCTACAACAATGCCTTAATGTTCTGCTTAAAAAAGATCTCATCTCAGCCATGCTTTGGTTTTATCATGCTAACAAGCTCAGGGGAAAAAATTCTATGCCAGCTCTCTATACCAGGTTGGACTTTTGGGATAGTCTTTGGAAAAAAAATTAACCATTATCCCAATAGAAATTAGGTTTTCTTCAAACAGAGGAGACTGTTAGCAAAAAGAGTGTTTTGCATGTATAAATGACATAATCAGCACTCATCTTACAGATGCCTAGTTAACACATGCAACATAACCTGATTCTACTACGACAAGCAATATAAGAAAAGCCCACAAGAATGTCAATTACTCTGTATTCACTGAGATTTTCAACAGTGTACAAAAAACCCTTAGACCTTTAATAATGGAAGCAAAATAAAATAAATTACCTTGCAACTACTTGTCCAGAACAGCCGAATTTAGGATGAACAAGTAGACTTTATTCCGGAAATCTCCTAAATGTGAAAGCTTTTACTTTGCAGCCTCTGTAATTTATGATTAACAGAGCTTCCACATATGATCTGGCTAGACAGATAAAAGAGGCACTATTCCAAAATTAAAGTAGGCTGCAGATATACTTTCTTCTGCAGACAATCATCAAGCTGCCTTTCAGAGCAAAGGGAAAGGAACTTTACATTGTGTTACATCAAGCTGTTTCCAGGAACATCTCAACATCAAAGTGTATTTGCTGTTGGTACTTAATTGCCTTTTTTATTATTTGCAGTACTTCAGCAAATTCTCTCCCAGTGCAGTTCTTTAACAAGACATTTGAAACTAGAATGAAGACAGCTCTCTGTTGCTTGGTTCAAGCACTGCACTTAACAGACACATAGCCCAAAGAACAAGCATCACGTTTGGATGAAGATAACAAAACCCAGTCTAAGCCTATTATGTACAGAATTTCAGCAACCAAACTTGAACTTTTTGAACTATTCAAGAGAACAGAAAGAATCACCCTTCATACTCAATTTCCAATGCTACACTTCCTAAAGACAATGTAGGAAAGAGCTTTCTCTCAGTGAATCCATGACAGAGATTGTTGACTTGTGGATACATCAAGTTTTTAATAAAAAACGAGAACTCTACTTGCTGAAAATACTGTTCTTGGGTTGCTGCCTTCTTGATGATTTATGTAGCGTGTGTTCAGTACCTTCTCTCACAACCTCAGATCTTTTCCCCCTTTGTCCCACTACTGAGAATTTTAGCAAACAGATCAGATCTTCTTTAGAAGCATGTAACTTCTTCTAAATGCTTCATACTGTGTGCAAAGACAGGCAGGCTGGCATGCCCCTTCCTCAAATAATCTTAGCAGAGTTAGATTGATCACTAGATTTTATAAAGCCGTTTTTTATTTTTTAAGCAAGAGAATTATAAAGTGCTTAGATCTGGTATGAACCAATATAAATGGAGGAGAGGTAGTCTGCTCTGAAGTCCCTCTGAGAAAGGTCTGTTTGTAATAAAATTAATCTAAAAAGGCATGTAAAGTGTGCACAGAGATATTCTACATCCTAGGTAGCACTACCACATCTTTCTGCTCCCTCTGCAAGCATCAGCAAAAAGAGAGTAGCATAAAATATTGAAAAAATAGGGACAAAGAGTCCACAGTGAGGCTTTTCCCTTCCAAGAGAGATTTGTTCACAGAGAAGTAAGTAATAAAAAGAAGTCAAGGGAATTCAGGATGAATACCTTGTTTGTACAGGATCAGTTGTCTCTGGAGCATGATATCCCTGCATTTTAGATATTTTGTTATGAGGGAGTGTGAAGGCCTGCCAGAGTCACAGAAAGAAATCAGGCTAATAATCTATCCATGGCAGAACAGGGAATTCCTTAAACTGGTATCAACTGATCCAGTGCTCTGTGGCATCTGAAATGGTCTTCTTTATAAATGGAATGCCCTCGCCTTTTTCTCATCCTCTGACTGATGCCATGTCAAGGAATAATGTGATCAAACTGGACAAAATAAGTTGGCAAATCAATGCACTGAAGCAACAATTTATCAAGTTCTTTCTCTGTCAGAAGATTAAGGAGATGAATATTACTCACTGATGTCCTGAGTACAGATATAAAAATAGGAACAATAGCAGAAAACGGGAATACAAAACTGGTTCTCTACATCAGTAGATATCTACTGACAGCATCTTTGAATTGCTTGTATTTGAGGGTGGCAAACCCCCAAATTTTAAAACAAAAAAGCAGTTATGCCTGTAGCATAAGAATAATTAAACCCAGTTATATTAGATTATCTGATTAGGCAGAGGCAGATAGTCACAATGACATTAATCTGTCACCATAGCAACATGTGCAAAGAGACTTTGTTATCTCCAACACACTTACGACTTTTAAACAAATGGGACCCACAACAGTTGTGCTCTGTTACACAATATTTCATTTCAATACAAAATAGATTTTTTTTTTTTCTGAAAATAGTTATGCACTTTATCTATTTTATCTTTCCTGGAACTGTCTCCTAACTGCATAATTCTCCATGGCCCTCCTCTAAGCCCAGCACATCAGAGGGAATGCCTCATTTATTTCTTCTGCCATGCAATCTGTTTTCCTGCCAGCACATCCCAATGTCTTGCACACTTAACTGAAGGGAAAGTGATATTTTTCTATTTCATATTGCTTTAGCCCTTGTGGTGAATGCTTGATGCAAATAATTATTTTAGTTTGCAGCTGCACTTTTTCATACAATTTTACTGAGGTTCAGTAAATGAAGGGCAACAAACAATTCATTTGGCTTGATGTGCCCACCACACAGTCTGGAGTTGAGGCTCGTAATGTCTTCTGTTAATGAGATTGTTGGGTCTTATTTTTGGTCCCAGCAGAAATCAAACCCTAAACCAATGAATTACTGAATTGTATTCTTGTGGGTGCTTTACAACAAAATAAAACTAAAGCAAAAAAGCCATAATCACAAACATCAAAGCCATTCTTGTGAATACTACTCTTTTCTGTGGGGCTAGGCCTCAGATGAATTTTACCTCATTTACAATCAGCATTAAAATAGCAAATGTGTTGGCAGAAGCTCATGGAATTATTGAATGGCTTGATGATGGTGCTATCAGTTCCTCCCTTCTTGAAGTACTAAATTTAGGCCAGCTACTATAAGAATAAAGAGCTCATACAAACAACTACTTGCATCCACATTTTTAACACATCATGTCTTTATAATTGTTTCTACAATTGCAACCAACCACAGTGAAGTTATCTTCTGTGATTTAATTCCAGAAAGGGTTTTAGAAGGCACTTGAGGGATAATAAAAAGAAGGACACTTTTTAAGCAAGTGATTGAAACAAATAAACAAAAAGGAACAAAATAAGAAAACAGAAAAGATTAACTATGATTTTTATTTATGGTTCCTGCTCCTGTCATCTCAATTTCTGTGAGCAAGCACATCAAGTATTTATATAGGGGAAAGAAAGACAGCCATGCAAAGGGAATACTTGTGTTCCCAGCTGTTTTTAATGCAGTAAATGGCCCCTCAGAACTGCTGGTGCTGTTTCTCCTGTTTTGCCCTTCTGCTAGTGGCAGTTACAGTGGTCAGTCTCCAACCTATCCACAGAAGTAGCTGGAATGAAGAAGAAACCACCTTTGTACAGTCACCTACAAGCCACTGTGCACTGAACAGTACCTTTAGAGAGTGAAGTCAGGCAGCTCAGACAAGACCTGAGCACTGAAACAACCTGAGCCCCAAACAAGGCACAGTACAAGCTGAGACAAAAGGACACACAACAAAAGGGTAAGAAGTTCTGGCTGCCCAATAAACTTAATACATTAAACATCTTTCCCTTAATTTGTTTCTAGCTTGAAATGTCTGGGGAATTCAGTTCCTTCAAAGCAGCTGCACAAGTTCCACTGCAAACACAGGGACACAACAGGAGTTCTCTTCTAAGGAAGCACTCAAGCAGAGGTGTCTTTGAGAGAGTTACACAACCTGTGACTTAATCAAACTAACCTTTTAATCACTAGGCAAAAAAAAAATGCCCTGCCAAAACCCTAGCAGAAGTACACAAAAGAAACACAGGGGATGTTTATACCAATGCTAATCCAACAGTCTAAGCACACTCATGCAGGAAGGATTCATAGGGTGAAGGGTCAGCAGATCTAGAATCTAAAAGGGAAAATTCAGGCTGCATGAATCAAGTTCCCAAGCAAAAAAAAAAATATGCCTCTGGCAAAACTGTTGTTAAACAGTGGCAGTTTGAATGCTTGGAAATTGAAAAAGACTGTTCAATGCACTTTTGTGCAAAGCCTGTGTTTAATATATTTGTGATCAAACCTGTCAGGCAGGCACAGAGGAAGAAAAAAGAACTAAAGTACCGGGGCAAGACAGAAGAGGAGGAAAGCTGAACTACAGTCAGAACCCAAATGCTGACAGTAGCTGTAATGCAAGCAATGCAGTGGGGCATTGAGCCATGGTCCCAGGATTTTGGGTCAGTTCTGGTCCATAAGTTGTGCATCACTAGAACACTCCTTTGTGGGACAAGTTCATGCTGTCAACTTGTACCTGACAAAAGCATTTGCAATATTCTGCAATATGCAACAACATTATTTATAGCCATATGCAGCTTATCCTTTCATGAAGTCATCCAACAAATAGTTAGGATCAACAGCAGCTCTTCTTATCCTATTTCAAAATTAAATAGAGAAGACTTTTTCACACTGTTGGTAGACCTAAATTATAGCAAAATATCTATGGCAGCAGAACGCAAATCACATTAGTGTAGCATAATCCTTTGCCTTCCTAACCCTCAAATAACAAAATTTGTTTTGCCTTGGTCCCACAATATTGACTGTCTTTCCCTAAGGAAAGAAAATTTCAGAACCTAAACCACAGTTTCTTATCTCTTTCAGTTCCACAGAGAAAGGTAAAAAACTTCCTAAAAGTACTGTACATTGTTAAAGGATTCTGAAAGATATTGTGCAAGGTATTAAGAGCCCTTCCTCTGGAAGCCACAGAAAAGGTATGTTGAATTGATTCAATGCACAAATATGTACAGAAATTATAGAAGGCCTTCCGAGGCATTATTCAGCCAGGTCAGTCTAGGCTAAGGTTCAACAATACTCTTTGGAGATACTTTTATTAAATTTTAGACCAGAGTATCACAAGTTGTAGGAGATCACATTACAACTGTAACCGAAGTCACCTGAGCAAAGGAGACAAAACATTTTATAAAACAACAAGAGGAGAAGACAGGGTGGGTGTGGAATAGAATGCTGAGCAATACAAAGCATTTCTTCCTGAAAGATTGAAAGAATACATTTTCTGATAACTGATCTTACCTTTATAATCTTTTCAACACCAGAAGAACAGATCATGTAGGTGTGAGGATTAAACCGCACTTGGTTTACAATTGACCGATGACCTTTCAATACCATAAAAGCACCATTGACGACCCTGCCAATGCCACCTGGGGGAAACAAGCACACACGGACATGAATAATTGAATCTTCATACTACTTTCAGTCATAGTCGTTTGAAGTCCTATTATATTTGACAATGCACTTCAGCTTTATTTTGCAATATTTTAAGGCCTCTGTTGGCTGCAGAATTCCAATTTTATGAGCAATGCTCCGATGAGAAGCTGCAACTTTGATGAAAAAGTTCCTGCAAATTAGGACTTAGAGGCTTGCTTTGATTCATCTAAACAAACAATGAAAGTTTTTGACCTAATATGACAAATATGCAAATAAGAACATTCATAATGAAATCACCAGTGAAACCTAAGGCATGACACAGACAGTTTGTAAATCTGAAGCAGAGACAAATAAAGATGTTGGCTTTTAACAGCAATACTATTTTTCAAATTTATTTTTTAAATCAGCAATTTATTACTGTCACAGTTGACTCTAGTCTGATGAATAGGAAAGACCTGAAATAATACATCTGAACAGTGGGTTATATCATTCTTTGTCACAAGGCAGTGAATTAGCCAAAGTGGAATGCTTTTGTGCTAGTGGTAAAACTCAAAACAGAACCCAATTAACTTTTCTGCTTGGTCATTGACTCTTACTAGGTCTATACACCAAAGCAAGAAACAGTCACACAGTTGGTTTTTTTTTTTATATTCATAGACTCACACAATTAAAACTACAAATTTGTTAGAAAGCACACCTTTGTATCTGAATAAACAAGTGTCTATCAACATGCTATGACCTAACGTTTTCAGTGAGGGAAAACAAAACTTTTAAAAGCCAGGAAGTAAAACCTGACAATCACTTCAGATGAAAATCAACTTGCTATTTAAAACTTCATAGGTTGTTAGTACACCTTATTTACAGAAAATTTACAGACAATTAAAATAATTTCACTAGCTTCTGTGCTACTAAACAAACTTTATCTTCCTCTGGTTGAAAATGTTCGCTATCTTCCTTTGACCCCAACAGGGGCTATTTCAGCTGAAACAGTTGCTGGTTTAAGCCCTGTGTTGAACAACTTGTGTTCTAAAACAAGAGTTGGAGTTCTCCCGTAATTCACACTTCCTAAAGAAAAACTTGCACTACCACTGAAGAGCAGCAAGATAGCAGGGTTATTCGCATATCATCTTCCATTTGTTAGGTAACAGAAATGATGAAAACAACTGCAGCTAATGACCTTGTGTACAACCCCTCTCCTCTTAGCGTTCTGTCCCTTTCACTCATTATCACTGCACTCTGAGGAGCTGGCTGATGTTCAACATGGAGAACAAACCATGAGAAGGTGTCATCCAAGTCCTGAAAATCCAGAGACAGATCTTTTACTGCTCCTAGAAAGTATTCTGCTTTGCACAATTTTTGCACACGAAACTGCTGTCTCATGGCACCTTGGGACAGAAAAATAAAGTTCCTGAGAAAGGGAAAAGTGATGGCAAGTAACTCCAGGGACCAAAATGCATGGCTCACTGCACTGAAACTGCACTGAGACTGAGTTACCTGTGGCAAGTTCTCTTACTTTTGTACATTTGTATTTCCTGTAAAGATTCAGGGATACATTCTGCCTTCAGCCACCGGAGCAAGATTTCGCCACTGTCAGATAATTTCACTGAGAAGTAAAATAATGATTGATTGGAGAGCAAGTCCCTTAAATGCCAAATGAGGCTCTTTTGATTTTCTTTTCCATTTTATGGGGTTCCTCAAGTCCTTTCATTCTGCTCATCCTGCTGGACACATATGGCTGATGGTAAGTTACCCTACTCCCACAGTATTCCCTCCAGCCAAATCAGAGCTGTCAGTCCAATTGTACCTATCAGGCCAACAGTAGATGGTTACATGCAGACCAGTTCTCAACACATCTTGACTAAGCAGACAAATATTCCAAGAAAGAGGGCCTCAGGAACAAAGAGAGAGTTCACTTAGGAAATGTTTCCAAGCCTGTAAGTGATGTCTAAAACAAGTTTTAACTATCCATGTGTGAATTCTCTACAAAACAAGAAATATGCCCTAGGAGTCACTCATGAAAGAGTCAGAGGGACTATGAGCAAAGAAAGAGTTATGATGGAGATGAAACAAATACCATATACCAGTATCTTGGGCTGCATCTCTAAGTCAGTCATTAGCCTTTTGTGGTACTGTCAGCAGTGTGAATTAACCCATAGTTATTTTCCTAGTAGAACAGTGAGAAGAGTCATTTAATGCCAGAAGTGTCTTCTGGCTTTAAACTTTTGAATGTTTATCGATACACTAAGATCAATGGATGAAAAACGCTCAGCATGCCATGTCTAGAACACAGGCTGCCTAGGCTGTAGTCAGATTTATCCCGTGTCTGAAGCCCAGAAAAGCCAACCACATCCTGCATCAAAAGCAGTGTGACTAGTGAGTCCAGTGATTCACCTCTGCCCTTGTGAGACTCCACCTGGAGTGCTGCATCCAGTTCTGGGGCCTCCTGCACAAGAAATACCCGGAGGTGTTGAAATGGGTCCAGAGGAGGGCCATGAAAATGATCAGAGTGAAGGAACAGCTCTCCTACAAAAACAGCTGAGAGAGTTGGGATGTTCAGCTGGGACAAAAGAAGGCTCCAGGGAGAACTTATTGTAGCCTTTCAATAAAGGGGACTTCTAAAAAAGACAGGCAATTTTTACCAAAGCCTGTAGTGACAGAAAAAGGGCAACAGTTTTAAGCTGAAAGAGTGTAGTGTTATATTGGATTTAAGGAAGGCATCTTTTTCAAATGAGGGTGATGAGACACTGGAACAGGTTGCCCAGAGAAGTTGTGATTGCCCCATCCCTGGAAGTGTTCAAGGCCAGGCTGGATGGGGCTTTCAGCAAGCTGGTCTCATGGAAGGTGTCCCTGCCTTTGGAAGAGGGGTTGGAACTATATTTAGATGTCCCTTCCATCTCAA
>VYXF01002413.1:240576-295920 GCA_013397295.1 Polioptila caerulea
CCAGGGACCAAAATGCATGGCTCACTGCACTGAAACTGCACTGAGACTGAGTTACCTGTGGCAAGTTCTCTTACTTGGGTACATTTGTATTTCCTGTAAAGATTCAGGGATACATGCTGCCTTCAGCCACCAAGATTTCGCCGCTGTCAGAAAATTTCACTGAGAAGTAAAATAATGATTGATTGGAGAGCAAGTCCCTTAAATGCCAAATGAGGCTGTTTTGATTTTCTTTTCCATTTTATGAGGTTCCTCAAGTCCTTTCATTCTGCTCATCCTGCTGGACACATATGGCTGATGGTAAGTTACCCTACTCCCACAGTATTTCCCCAGCCAAATCAGAGCTGTCCAATTGTACCTGTCAAGCCAACAGTAGATGGTTACATGCAGACCAGTTCTCAACACATCTTGACTAAGCAGACAAATATTCCAAGAAAGAGGGCCTCAGGAACAAAGAGAGAGTTCACTTAGGAAATGTTTCCAAGCCTGTAAGTGATGTCTAAAACAAGTTTTAACTATCCATGTGTGAATTCTCTACAAAACAAGAAATATGCCCTAGGAGTCACTCATGAAAGAGTCAGAGGGACTATGAGCAAAGAAAGAGTTATGATGGAGATGAAACAAATACCATATACCAGTATCTTGGGCTGCATCTCTAAGTCAGTCATTAGCCTTTTGTGGTACTGTCAGCAGTGTGAATTAACCCATAGTTATTTTCCTAGTAGAACAGTGAGAAGAGTCATTTAATGCCAGAAGTGTCTTCTGGCTTTAAACTTTTGAATGTTTATCGATACACTAAGATCAATGGATGAAAAACGCTCAGCATGCCATGTCTAGAACACAGGCTGCCTAGGCTGTAGTCAGATTTATCCCGTGTCTGAAGCCCAGAAAAGCCAACCACATCCTGCATCAAAAGCAGTGTGACTAGTGAGTCCAGTGATTCACCTCTGCCCTTGTGAGACTCCACCTGGAGTGCTGCATCCAGTTCTGGGGCCTCCTGCACAAGAAATACCCGGAGGTGTTGAAATGGGTCCAGAGGAGGGCCATGAAAATGATCAGAGTGAAGGAACAGCTCTCCTACAAAAACAGCTGAGAGAGTTGGGGATGTTCAGCTGGGACAAAAGAAGGCTCCAGGGAGAACTTATTGTAGCCTTTCAATAAAGGGGACTTCTAAAAAAGACAGGCAATTTTTACCAAAGCCTGTAGTGACAGAAAAAGGGCAACAGTTTTAAGCTGAAAGAGTGTAGTGTTATATTGGATTTAAGGAAGGCATCTTTTTCAAATGAGGGTGATGAGACACTGGAACAGGTTGCCCAGAGAAGTTGTGATTGCCCCATCCCTGGAAGTGTTCAAGGCCAGGCTGGATGGGGCTTTCAGCAAGCTGGTCTCATGGAAGGTGTCCCTGCCTTTGGAAGAGGGGTTGGAACTATATTTAGATGTCCCTTCCATCTCAACCCATTCCATGATTCTATGGTTTTATAATTATATGAAGGAACTCTAAAGCTTTCTGATTTGATATTGAAGTTCCCTGAACTCCTTTTAAGCAGCTATCAGTAAATTCAGAGAAAGCACAGTGAGAGAACATACTTCCCTCCTGTTAAAATGCAGGTGAACTTCCCCACAAGGCTCCTTAAAAGAACTGCCCAGTTACATGAAATTGCCTCAGGAGAAGTACAAATCTTAGCAGTCAGCTTTTACCAACGGCATGGGAAGTTTTAATAATTTAAATCAGAGAGTACTGACTCCAGCAATACTCTGATAACCATTGTGTAATGTTAAATGTAATAGACTGCCCAAGAACAGTGTTTTTGGACAATCCCTTGCTTGCAATTTTAGTCTGCCAACTCCTATGTGTTTAAGTGACACCTCTAAGTAAGTTCTTAATGCAAAGTCTGCTACATCCTTATCTTGAAAGCAGTCCCTCTATTTTATAGTAGCCCACCATAGCTGTCATCATTTTACATTAGTACCTGCATGGCAGAAATCTGTCTGTGTCCAGACTTGTCTGGAATCCCCCTGGTCTCTCAGCAGAGGCTTAGCTGCAGCCATAGAGCCTTTAGCCATCTCAGAGTGTGAGTTAAGTTTGCTCATCTCTGCTGACAAAAAAAATCCCTGCATCTGTACATTAAGTGGAGGCTAGCCATAAACTGCTGAAATTCCTGATGCTTCCTTCCTTTTTTCCATGTAATAAATTCCATTTCCTTTTGCTGCCTTCCCTTGGAATGGTATTTTTATTTGTATTGTTTCAGCAGAATTCACTTCTGCTATCCTAAAACCATTCAAATTTTGCTTTTGAGGTTTGAAGTCTTTTTAGGGGAAGGGAGTGTTATATGTTTTCTTTTAAATTTAGTTGTGTGCATGGGTTCTGCAACATTTTAAGCATGGCAGCTTCTATATTCTTAGCTAGCTCCAATATGTATAAGCAGTGTTCATATGTGTGTACATATCTGTTATTAATAATATATAAAAATATAAATTCTAAAGTCCTCAGAGGCTGACTATGCTGATCTTAGGAGGTTTATAATTTTATAACCTCTAAGTACTGGAGGGAAGAGATGGATATGTTCTAGCTGATTTTGCAATACTACCCAAAAATTGCCATGCTTAAAGACAGTCCTGAGTAGTGGTTTAGTGTTCTAGCTGTGCTGGTCAATGGGTTTTTTTGATCTGCTTTTGTTTGATACTCAAGTGAAATGTCAAGAAAATTACTCTTAATTTACACCCTGCAAATAAGTGTTCTAAAGAAGAGCAATATAAAATCTCAAAAAGTCTTTTAAATAATATTCTACTATGATATCTGACAAGCTGAAAGAACTTAGAAAAGGCTAAATCTAATGTGTACATTTTAAAACAGATTTCCTGTACATGTTTGACAAGAATACCTTTGCAACACAAGGCCTCTCTAGAGGCTCCTGTACAGAGGAAGGAATAATACAATGTTTTGAAGTAGTTGATGTGTACTAAGTTGCCAAAAGGATTTCTTCTTGGTTTGCTTTATTAATTTATGTTTTAAGTGTTAGGCTAATTAAATACTTCTTAATTATGTGGTTTTGCAAATACTTATGTAAATGAGTTGACATTTGACTTACTGCAAACATGCTGAATGGTACATCTCAATAAGTTTTTAAAACTCTAATAAATTGTAACAAAGGAGAGTGAGAGATTTAGAAACTAATCTGACTTCCCCTGCATGAGTTCTACAACAAGAAGCAATGTTTAGAAAAAGCCAGAATAAATTATTTGAAGGATAAAGAAAAAGTGAAAGTGATAGATTACTAAGAAAAGTGCTCTAGTGCAGAAATCCTGTAAGAATGTAGAACAGTCTCCAAACTAATGGAAGCTGCATTGTTCCAAACATTAAAAAAACCTGTCAAAAGGCCAGAGAACTTGTTGGGATAAGGAACTATCCTCCACTGGCTCTGTAACAGAGGAATTAAATGACCTCATTAAGAAGCCTTTTCTATCTAGGACACTGGAAAAGAAATCCCACTGTTTGTTCATATAAGGTAGAAAGACCTTCCACAGACTAAAGCATAAAATTTCATACAAGCCTTGTGAATTACTCAAAGTGCTGAAAACTCCTGAGAAGAACCAGATATTTGCAGCTGCTGCCAGTGTGCCAGAGCATACCATTCCACTGCAGTAGTTGGCACTACAGTAGTAGCTCATTTAAAATTAATTTAGTTTTCATTAATAATAATCCAGGGCACATTTAGACTGTAGGCCACTACTTTGCATTTGAATCCTATGAGATCATGATGTGCTAACAAGGAGAGATACCATAGTTTGGAAAGCAAATGCATGGCACAATACAAGCAAATATGCATAGCATATATGGCCTCTGCCTTCAATGCAGCAGATTATGTTTAGGTACATTAAAAGTCTCTCTGGTCACTCACACACCTGTATTTGTTTCATACAATGGATGGCAATAGATGGCTTTGCTCCTCAGAGGCCCATGTGCAGAGAAGCTGGAGATAAACACAAGCACTCTCACCCTGAGAGCACTCAGCCCTGCAGCTTACCTTCTTCTGGGATCAGGAATCTGACCGCAGCTCTGGCAGCAGCCACACCTACTAAAGGTTTCTCAGCAGCACAAACAAAACTGACTTTGGTCACATCAAATATGGGTGAGAACAGAAAAGGGTGGCCAAGATCCCTTCTCCTCCTAGCACAGTAAAAGGAGACATCAGAAGTAGCAAGTGTCCCCTCATAAGAAAGCAGCTCCAAGTCCACTTGCAGACTGCTTCCTTTGACACCTTGGGATACCCCCTTCTGCTCCCAGGCCAGGTGAGGGATCAGCACGGCCTTGCAGAGCCTGAGTGAAAGCACAGGGAGCAGTCAGCTGGTAGCAGCCTCTGCCTCAGACCACCTGCTCTTCAAGGCAATCAACTCCTCTGCCTGGCCTATGCCTAGAGCCAGCCCCATAGTGGTCCTGTACCTCTGTGGAGCTTCCAAAACCCAAAGAGAAAAGTAATACTTAAAGACTATGCAGAAAACTGGAGTGGTAGTGCCTATTTTTGGATGTTTATTTTCTCCCTTCTTTTGCTGCTTCTAAATATCTGCCACACACCTTATCTATCCCAACCCTCCCGCTGTTGTTATCACCAGTATAGCTGAACAACAATATGAAAGCTAAGGCAAAATTACTATAGAAATAAACTCTGGCACACCCTTTCCACTCTGTTCCCTCTCCTGGTCTGAGGGACACTGCTTTTTTGGTGTGCTAAATGGCATAGGTTGCAACAGATTTCACAATGTTATTGGAACCATGCAAATTACCACCAAAAACTAGGCTTTCTGAACATAACAGATACAAAGTAAGTGAAATTATCTCACAGCCAATAGCTGTTTGCCTGGTGGTTTTTGTTTGCTTTTTTTTTGTAGTTAGGTTTGGGTTTTTTTTTAATGGAAGTGTAAAAACTGCTTGACTGTGTATTTCTTTTGCACTGGTGGCTGCAAACATTTTCAATGCAACTAAGAGAGAGGAGCTTTGGTAGAATTAGATGGCCAGCTGCTAGGGACTAAAGCTTCTCCAGCCTCTCCCAGTGCTCAGTGTTATCTTCAGCTTTCTGTTCCTGAATTAAATATTAGGCAAACTAAGGCTGGTCAGAGAAACACTCGTGGATGTTGAATGTTCATTCACTTGCCCACAGCACTCCAAAGCACCCAACACTGCCTTGTCTCCTGAGAGGTGCCTTTTGGCCAGTACATTCCACAGGTCTGTGGTGTTAGTACAGTCCAAATGACATGGAAACCAGTCCCAATTCCACCGAATACAAGAACTTTTCCTACCATGACCCAGCACTTACTGCCTGTGTTAATCAAACAACTGTTTCATAGCACATTATGGTCAACACTGACTGACCTGAAGAAAGAGACAAACTACAGTCCTAAAAGTGAAACAGTTTATATCCCAAGACCACACCTCAGAAAAATAATTAAAAAAAAACAAAAAACAAACCTTCCAGAGCATGCTCCCCACTGGGTCAGGTGGCTTTCCCCTGCCCCAACCAAATGGTATGCATATATAACCATATATAAAATATCTCAAAAATAGCTAAAGATATTAAAAAACACTTAATAATTTTTTATTCATCTTCATTTATCAGCCCAGAACTTTGAGAACTTAAACTACAAGCTGTCTCCAATGAGATAGCCCTGTTCAAGTATTGTGAAAAGATCTGTTCCTGAGTTTTTCAAGCCTGAAGAAGTGTTGGCATTTACAAAGACCAAGGAGGAAGGAAAAAAGGAAGAAAAATTGCATCAGTTCAGCTGAAAATTTGTGCAATTTGTTTAGTAACTGGACCACAATGACCATCCCTTTCTTGCTTGCAGTTACAGTCAAAGGCAGAATTAGTGTTGAAATGCAGTTTGCTGTTCTGATTTAGTAAAGTTTTCCAGAGACTGGTGACAGCCTGCTCACATGAACTGAAGGATCCCCAGCTGTCTTCTCAACCACAAACAGATATCACATCCCTCACACAGCAGCTTTGAGCAATATTTCAAAAGCAAGAGTTGTGTAGATGGTTCAGAGTAGTGAACAAGTAATATAAATTCCATTTTGAAAACTTTTGGTCGACTAAACCCTCTGTTACTCCACAAGACATGTCAGGTTCTGTATTGAACAGGGGTCCTTTACCAGCTAATTGACCATGTTTTATTGGTGTTAGGTTCAGCAATGTCTTAAGTGCTTATATGTCAATAGGCTTGCTGGGCAAGTCATGTAGGATTGATGTCTCTTCTCACTTCCAGCTTGCATTGGAGTCAAGTAAAAGCTGTGGAAACTCAGGGCTGCTTTTCTTCTGCCAGACTTAATATATTAACTTTGCTAAAAGCTGCCTCTGAAAAAAACTGTGATACTTTCACGGATTACTTTAAAAGAGAAACTGGCTAAAAAATTCATGAAACATTTGGCAATTACTTCTAAAGCACAGTGGAAAGCTGGATAGTACTTGGATGGAGATGAAAGCGGAAAAATGAGCAAACTATTCCATCTTTAAGAAACCACAAAAGGTGGTAAAAAAGCAATCAGCCTTCTGGCATAGGAAATCCTGGCCTATTCAGAATAATCTAAGACTATAGAGAGAGATAGTCAGTAAAACTCTTCAACAGAATAGCTTCCTAAGTAATTTAGGAAATACCTTTTTTCACATACCTCCCTGCCCAAAGGTGGCAAAACCCCTGCCCAATTATTGAACCAAACAAAACTGCTTGCAGATTCCAGCTGATTATGGGAATGATTAAATACAACCTACTGGAAGGACACTTCTAAACTATGACTATTTAAAAAAAAACACAGCAGAATTTGTTCTATTCTCCTGGCAAAATACCAGTACAGGCAACCACATTTCTCCAACTCGAGATATGTTTGCAACTGCCTGACTGGTGTGTTCCTTCACACTTTTCTTCATCTTTTGTTCACTAATGTTGCTAACCATTGGATAACCAATACTTGGTGCACCTATGCTTAAACAAAATTATTTCAGAGCTGTTGTTAAGGATGCAGCTGTTTAAAAAGCTATAAGCTTGCAAAAAAATTCCCTATTTCCAAATAAATACAATTTAAGGGAGTTGTATCATAAATATTTATAGCAACACAATGTCTGAGTTCAACCGGAAGGCAGAAATCAGAGAGATATTTTTATTTAAAATACCAACCAATGGTACAGGACATTACATCATCCTGTCTAGTTTGCGCACTATTTTAAGTGAAAGACCACATTCCACTCTCTCAGATCACAAACCCAAAGGCACTCCTATTTTAGCTAGGACATAGGAACAAGGAGTTTTCCACTGAAGCAAAAGTTTTCCAAAGTCTCTACATCCCTATGGCAAGATAATTTCTCCAAGAAGGAAGCACAGCAACATCTCTCTCTGGCAATTATTCTGAACAGCAGGATAAGATTTAAAAAAGGATATTTCATCACATTCAAAATGGGCACAATCCTTCAAGAAGAGCTGAATGAAGAAAAGGTTCAATAAGCCTGTCACAGGTAATCTGGATGCCCAATTGGTTATTTGCCACAGAAGCAGACCTTTGGGTCTAACAAAACAAAGCTTCTGAGTTTTGCTAAAGTATTTCAAAAAGGGAACTGCTCAAGTTACAAGTCATTAAGACATACACATTGCTGCTCCTGAATCTTCTGATTCATTAACCAACCACTGAAGGCAATTGATATTAAGTAATTAATTTTGTAACTGAAATGTTGCAAGTGTACTGACACCCTTCCTGAAGTTACAAGAACCAGAGACAAGAAACCTGACCAAAACAGATATGACATTGTTTTGTGGTAAATCACAATCAAACTGCAAATTTGTTTGATCAAAATGTATCAGCTCTTTGTAAATAGCAACTATTTGTGCAAGCATGTATCTTTTTTACAGAGGGGCCTCCTTAAAAACTACTCTGAGGCAGATTATTTTGCTTAATAATTATTTTGCTTGCAGGTGCAACAAGTACTAGTTACCATCCTTGTGCAAAAGTACCAGATAAAAAGTTTGTCACATGCAGCTGTTTGGAGAAAAAGTTTTCAAGAGCATCACAGCCATATAAACAGAAAATCTCAAATCCACATTTTACAAAGGAAGTCAGGACAGTATGGTGACACATACAGAAAATGTAATTCTACAGTCCACACAATGAAACTTACAAATAAAAAACTAATTTTAATGTATGTAATATTTGTTTTATCTAAGAGGAAAAATCCATAAGTAGCAGTGAACCAGTGTCAAACGTGAAAGAAAATCACACAAATAAAAAGAAAAGCAGGGAGGTATCTCTATAAGCTCTATACAAAGATAGAAGGCCAATTTACTGGTATTTAGCAGGACCATCTTCAGGACTTGTGGAATGCAACATGAAATGTTGGTTAACTAAGCAAAAACCCCAAAATTAGAATGTAATTTTCCTCAAAACCCTGCCATTAACTGAAGGCTGTTCATCTCAGCTGTGGATTATACAGCTGTTATTAACAACCTTTGAAAATGAAACAAAATATTTTCATTTTGCCTCTAACAAGTAGCTTGTAACTTTCTCTCACAATTGCTAAAGCATCTGAGACCACAGAAGAGCACTCACTTGTACTTAATATCACTAAAATGTACAGTTTAAAGACCCAGGGACACTAAAAATGAAAATGCTAGTACAGGTTTAAAAGTCCTGACTCTTTCAATTAAAATTTAACACCCTTCTAGAAGTGCAGTGATTTGTTCCAAAACAAGAGAGATGCTGATGTTGTATGGCTCAGGGTGTCATACTGCCAAACCCTACACCCCACTAGACCACATCAAATTAGACACTGACCAACAGTGGCATTCACAATACCATTGTTACATTGTCCCCACACTGCTGCTTTTCTTTAACATCCCTCTCCTGTGCTTTCATACAGAGCTGTGCTACTGCTGTTTGCTTACCATGTCTGCCCCAGCATGGGAATGGGTCAGAAATTAGTCAAAGGTGGCCATTTCCACCAGCTGATTGTGCTCCTCCACCCAGAAAATAAAAAAGCATAAGGAAAGCACTGCATTCCTCTGCAATGGAAATCAGTGGGAAGGTTTTGGTATAAGAGGAATGAGAGGAGAAAAGAGGCCAATGCCCTGGAGCTGTAAGGAGCACCCTGTGAACCCAGCACCATTTTATGCTGCAAGCTTTATTATGGGAGGAATGATCATTACATGAGAAGAGAAAAAGCAGAAAATCATCAGGATAAAAAAAAATGGCATTGACCACTGTTATCCAGACGATGGATCAGGCAATTGTAAACTCTCCCTATCCAGTTTTCCTCAGAATTACTCTAGATTCACAGTGTGAGAACAGCAATTTTTCTGAAATACCAGTCTAATATTTATCAGACATCTGCCCCCCCCCCTTCCTTCCCCATATAAAACAACAACAACACCACTTACCTGCTTCTGGATCTGGAGGAATCCTCCACATATACAAATTGAAGTCATCAGAGCCCGAAAGGATGTACTGTTAAGAATAAAAATAAAAAGCAGTTCACGACAAAGTATCATCTGAATTATGCTATTTTACTATTGATCTACTTCCTCCAAACCAAAAATTAGGAAAAAAAAGAGGATAATTTGCATCATTCTTTGCACCACACTGATCAATTTACATTTAAATGGGGATGAAGTACCTGCACAAAAATGTTGCATGCATAAATGGATCAAAATTGAAAAGCATACTTCACATATCTAATGCCTGCTGCCCAAAGTGTATATTTGCTTTGCTAAAAAAGGCTATGAATTTTGGTTGGCTTTAATATAAGCACATCTAGATCTAGATCACACTCTCTATTTTGCAGCCTGCAACTCTAGTTTTTTGGTTTTTTTTAATGTTGAAGACTTTAATCATTTTCTCTCATCTCCTGAACCTCCAAGGAAATCTCCATCAAACACATACAAAAGAAGAGAGCTGCCATGTCCATTACACACAAGCATGTCCATTGCTCATCAAGCCAGACATGTCTACCAAGACCATCAAAAGTCAGCCACTGAGAATAATCTTGAACACCAAACAAAAAACAAAGCTAAACATTCACTGCCAGCAAGTCTCAGGTGGTTCAAAGCCCCAGCACCCCACCCCCCATTTATCATGCTATTCATTTTTCTCCTGGTCATAGTTATTCCAAAGAGATGGAAGGCTGCCCTTTTTCAGCAGTGAGACACAATCTCTTTATTGTGCAGAACTTCAGGCAATATGCAATTTAAAGTAGCTTAATATACTACAAGCAGTTACTGGAATGACAGGTGACATTTGACATAGCAAATAGCTTATGCCTCTCAGTTCCAAGAGGCCACAAACTGTGCCTTGCCTCCAAATACTTATTCTCCAATAAATGACAGGGAGTACAGTTTATTTCTTTCACAAATCAGAGATTAAATGACACGTAGTGGAACCAATGGCAGATTCCAATTCCAGTTATACTGGTGTAGACAGTGTAAGTCTCTATCCCTCCACTAATGTTAGGCTGCAGTTTAATCAATACAGTCAAGAAGCTAGGTTTTTCATTTTATTGTTATTAATAGGTTAGGGGAAAGGGAGAAAAATAAAGAAATAGACCCAGTTTGTCCCTTTTCTAACCTTTGATGACAGACAAAGTCTGTTTTGCTTGGCTCAAATACAACTGGTTTCTGCCTTTCATTCTCCAGGGAAACATAAAATCATCAAGCAAAGTAACATCAAGCAGTGAGGAGACAAGTTCTGAAATAACACAGGACTGAGAAGCAAATAAACAAAAAAATAAACACTATCACAGAAAAAATGGCTATCAATTTGCATATATTCTGTTTGCAATGCTAATTACATTAGTGCAGTGTTTGGGTGTTTCCTGTCACAAAAATGCAAAAACGAACCACTAGAATCCCTTCTCTGGTTTCCTGCTATCATAATCCAACCGTTCTTTCTTCCCTCATTTTTAAGAATGCAGGATGTGAGTAAGCACTTATGAATGCAATTCTGCTCGTTTTCTGACAGGTAAGAAGCACTGATCAAACAAAAGCTCCTTTAAAAGCTTGTGCACACTAGTTCAGAATCACTCATAAACCCATACTTTCCAAGGCAGAAAGTTATTCCTACAAGCCAACATGTTCAAGCACTTAGGCAATTTACCTTCCAAACTGACCTGACGGTGCCAGGAATATGTGCTTCCCCTTTCATTTGACTGCTCATAAATGTTAGCCCACAGCAGGCTGGGCTGCTGTGCCAAAACTCCAAGGATTAGGGCTCATGTAGGAAACATCCCAGCAATTAGAAAGAAAGCACCTCTAATAGGTTTTGTTAAAGAAATTTAACGTGGAAAAGTCTCATTTATACAGAGATGTTGCCAACTGTTACTATTTATTACCAAATTGTGTTGTTGAAGCAGCAACTAGTTTGCCAAGGACACATGACTAAAAACAGACTTGTAACTAAAACCACCTAGAAAACTCAGTATCCTGAATTTATGATCATGCCTTTTTTTTTTTCCCCCCATATATCATAAACCAACAATGACAGGGCCCTAAAGTGACAGATTTCAGATATCCTGCATGAGGCACACAGGACAGAAAAAACATGCCATGTACATGCTGGGAATGGAGTGTTGTGAGACCCTTCAAACCTGCTTCCAAAATTATTTGCAGAGGAACACTCTGTGTATCCTGTAAGACTCAATGGCCAACTGTGCAGGACATCTCAAGTGTCACTGCCCATGGAGCAGTATACAACCTGCAAAGACCACTGGCCCCAGTATACTTGGTCTTGCTTTGGAGATAGCAAAATTTAGAGCACCATTGCAGTGATGTGTAGTAACAGCAACTTGATGCACTGTCAAGAGTGTTAGCAGGAGGTCAAGAAAAGCGATTATTCCCCTTGTCTGGCATTTTTGAAGCCACACCTGGGGTATTGTGTCTGGCTTGGGTCCCCCAATACAAGAGGGACCCTAACAAATTGGACAGAGGGTGGACAAGAGGGCTGCTGCAGCTAAAGGCCCATGACCTGCAGGGAAAACCTAAGGGAACTAGTTTTGTTTAGCCAGGAGAAAGGGAAGGGACAGAGTAGACCTCAACATTTTCCCACTCTTCAAAGTAATACTGAGCAGCCAGGGACAGACTCTTCTCAGAGGCATGCAGTGAATATTCAGGAAGCAACAGTCACAAGTCACAGCAAGGGAAATTCCAGCTGAGCACAAAGGAACAGCAAGTTCAGGAGCATGACAAACACTGCAACTCAGCCCCAGAAAGATGGTGGAATCTCCACTCTTGCAAATCCAAAATTTACCTGAACAATTCCCTGAGCAATTGGATCTGACTTTGAAGATGCTCTGCTCTGAGAAGCAACTGAGTCAGGTGATCTAAGGAGCTCTCTTCTGACTCATTTTTTTCAAACATTGCCAAAATAAAAACGGAAATAATTGTCTTGGTGGATTGGAGTTGGGCTTTGGGTTACAGGGGGGAGAGGAAGAAGGTGTGGGGGTGGAAGTGAACAGTGTCAGGAAAATGCCCACCTGAAACCTTTATGCTCCATCACAGCTTCATGAAAGTACCAATGGCAAGACAGGCCACAGTGACGGGATTTGCAGTTCAGCACACGGACTTGCATAAATTAAAGTGATCACAATTTGGGGAATTTAAAGGAAGAAATTGAGGAAATACCTTAAAATTATTTACAGAATCATAGAATAGCTGAGGCTGGAAGGGACCTTTGGAGGTCATCTGGTCCAATCCACCTAGGGGCTGACTTCCCAGGACTGTGTCCAGATGGGTGTAGAGTATCTCCAATGGCAGAGATATTCAATCCAATCCTACCTACATAAAAGGACCATGAAGTCCTTCACTTCATTATCATTTTCAAGCCTAATGACATTTGCACTGATCAAATACCCTTGGCTAAAGTATTCTGGAGTGAATTAATAGAAAATAAGTAGGAATGAATTAAACATCTGCAATGCAATTATGTCCAGCCACAGAACAAGCTCAGCCCGGGATCCGAGCTGAAAAAGTACTTATGGCTTTAATCTTGACACAAGACAGTTATCAGTAAATGCCAAAAGCTTTAACTGATAGTCATTTACACAAGTTTGATGTTGTAAGCAATGTGCTGTGAGGAGTGAATTTTTAATATAAAATTAAATTTTATTTTGATGGTTAGGTCTGCAAATAATCACCAGAAACTGATCATATTTAACAAAATGTCCAAGTATTTTGTATCTCTGCTATTACACAGCCTCCACTGTAGCAGCCAGCATTGTTTCCCGCTCTCTTTCCCTGTAAGGATACCTTTGGGGAACATGTTTTCCTGCTGTTCTCACGACATAGAATTGAATTCCCAAATGCATTCCTTGCATCTTTTTCTGTAAGACTAGGTGATATGGATCTGACAAGTAGAAAGCAGCTTTTCTGGTCAAGACCAAGAGATTGCCAGAAGAACAACCTCATGGCAGCAGCCATTGCAGGAACAATGTGCCACACGAAGCTTCAAGGGTGGACACCTAAGCTGCCAAAGTCAGAAACGTGCCTGATGTCACTTGCATGACATTTGGAAAACAATCCTCAATTCCAATTAGTACTCTCTGCACAAGACAATCAGAACCTAACACCTCTAGAGAGCACAGCTGGACTGATGTTACCAGAACATTTAGAGGACCATTTGTGATTTTTTTTTAATATATATTCATTACTAATATAACAATAAGCCAATAGTTCACCACAGTAGTTCACAGTTCTAGAATAAGGATTAAGAAAACTGAAACGTCAGTCCCTGCTACTAGAAAAGTCAGAGAGATCATTACTATGAAGTTCACCAAACTCTAGTTAATAAGGCTCAAATCTGAGACAATTGAGTAGACGTCTTAAAATGAAGGAACAGAAATGAAAAAAATAGAAGGGCTTGAGGAAGGGTAGATGAAAGAATGTCATCCTGCATATGGTTAGACTCCAGTTTAATTGTGAACAAGGATTTTTGGTCCTGAGGGGATAGATTCCTAGCAGAGTACCTTCTATTCACTCACTTAAAGAACAAAAGCCCAGATAATCAAATCACAGAAGCAAGCCAGGGGGAGGCAAAAACATGTGCATTCACAGAGATAACTAAATAGCTTAGACATCAAGTACTGTCCTCCTTCCACCCTCCCCCCCAAAGACAAACTCAAGCTGAACATAACAAGAACCACTGCAGTGCTGAATTAGGAATCAGACTAGACCTTGCATGAGGAGCTCAGATGTCTGGGGGGAACAGACCAATATTAAACCCACCTGCTAGCTACACTGTCTGCATTTTTGCTGCTGTATCTGACCAGGACTTCAGAAATCAACATTTACAATATTCACGTGAACACAAGATTAGAAAGAAAAAACACTTGCTGTTAATACTGGAGTTTTTTTAGAAGGGCAGAGTCAGCTTCTATGCCTAGCTGTTAGCAACAATGACAGGAAAAGGCTTCCAGATGACTATGAGCTGCTGATTCAGAAGTTTGCCTTAGAAGGAAGAAAACTCTCAGGCATGGTTAGAGTCTGCTCCTGGGAGAAAACACTAATTCAGTCTGAGTTTCAAGTACGCATAAAATGCTTAAAATGAACCATAAGGAATCTGAAAGAATTACATTGGACTAGCACTCCCCACTCATTCCACTGTAACTCTTCTTATTTTCTCTCTCCCCAAGGAAATTACAGCAGTTGATATAAATAAATGAAGATCTAATCTGCTTCTGTAGTCTAGTAACAGTAGCATTAGCATTGCATTTTGCAGAGTACTACCACTAGGGAATTTATTTTTCCTTCATAGTATTGCCAGTTTGAAAGCTTTCAAAATTCCACAAAAGCTACATTTCCTCAGGTGCTACTAAATATGGATTATTTCAATAAAACTTTATCTAAATCTCACCTTGTTTTAGTCTTCAATATCCACATTTCCTGCTCCCATAAAATGTCCTATTGCTTATGACCTATATCAAAGAGATTTTTGAGCTTTTGGCCCTAGGACTAAAGGACTAGCAGACATGGATCATGTTTCCAAAAGTATCAGCAAGTCTCCTCAGTGGCCCGACTAATGTAGGGGAGAACAAGAAGAATGTGGGAGCACATTTGTCTTAAATGTACAAATCAAAAAGCACCATCACCATATAGTTAGAAATGCATGCACAAACAACAGACAAAGGCACAGAAATTATAACCATTTAAAAAGTAACTACTCCTAAGTTACTAGCAGGAAAATGCTTGTTAGACTTGCATTTCATGCTGCTGTTTACAGCTTTGAAAGAGACTAAACTTTTTAAATTTCAGTTCCCACTCACTTGGGCATGTCTGCCCTTTCTTCAGAGGGGCCAATGAAACTTGGGGCAAAAAAGATCAGAGCAGACAGAATTTTTCTCAGCACTTTAGTGAGCTGTCCCTTAGCTTCTTCAAGTAGTGCAAAACCCACATGGCTGGGGAAGAAGCACAGAGGCATCCAAATTTGAAACAGTTAGGTTGGTGCTTTGCATTTGTCCTTTAAGAGATAGGAAGTACAGGCCCTCTATTTTACCTGTAACATGACATCATTAATGGGTGAGATGCAGACTTTTGGTGCTTTTCCTATGACAACACATAAAGAATCTGGTTTGGGGCAGTCTGCTAGGCTCACATCTTAATTCCTCGAGACTCACACATCATTTCTGTGGTGGAATATGCACAGATAAGCATTGAGGAAAACACAGTTTGACATGAAGCATCACTGAAGTCTGAAAAATATTGTTTGTCCAAGACTGGAATTTACTGCAATCAGCTGTGGAAAAGGAATACATGTACATGAAGAATATAAAAACTGTGTATTTATCCATGGAAGAAAGGTTTCCTAAGTAAACGGAGCTTATGCCATTTTGTTCTTTGTGACAGCTCTCTGTCTCCAAGAACTTCTAAGCCTAACAGCCAATTTCAAATTTAATGAAGAAGCTGAAGATTCCAGAATTATGGACTGTCCAGAAATATTCTTTTACAAAGGGGCAGCTGTCACACACAGGTGAGAGAGATACCCTGTAAGTAGCCACTGAAAACAAAGCAGTACCATAGATACAGCCTACTAACTAAACATCAGGAAATCCAAAAGGGAAATCATCCTTGAACCAAACAAAATCCCAATGTGAACACGACATTCTGCTTCTCATGGAACTATTTCAAAGGGGATAAGCAAGCTCTAAACAAAAAGAAGCAAAGTGTAAGAAAGCTCCCCTCTTACACACATGTATATTTGTATGTGTGTATATATATACGTATGTATATAAAAACCACAACCATGAACACCAGTCTTGTTATACCTTACCTTTTGTTTGAGACATATTTGAAAGAACATAAATAGAATTTTCTTATAGCTGCTTGTAGACCTTTTGTGGTGTCAAGACTGCTCTACACATCTTATTAAAAAAAGCTTCCCTTGCTATTTTTCCATTTTTAAAAATAACTGATAATGTACAATTTGATCATAATTTCACGTTGCCTGCATTTCCTGCAGGTAGAAAACCCACAGATTTACTTTCAATTAATCTTTATCGTTAGAGTATCTACTAACCAGATGGGAAACAAGTTAGGAACACAACTATGGAGGAGGAAGAGACTTTTTCCAATTCCAAAAGCATCAAGAAACAAACAAGCAAAGAAAAAACAAGGCAAAACAATTAAGAACAACGTCAATTAGTAAAGTATTTCCATTTCTTTGTGATTCCTGATCTGTCAGACTGGTGCCTTTCTGTTGATAAATCTAGGTGTTGATGAATCTAGGATTTTAGTATAGAATTCCCACCGAGTACAGCTTGAAAGACTGCTGTAATCATCACCAGCTGACTTCCTCAGCAGGCCTGTTCCCACCCACATGTCTTGTGCTAACATCGGAACCCCTAACAGCAGTGGTCTGATTCAGTAGCTACAGCAGTAAAACCTCACACAAATTGTCATCAGTATTCAATATAGTATTGCCATTTATGTATTTCAGCCAGATTCTGTAGGGTCAGATGGGTGCCAGCACAGCCCCAGGGAAGTACAGGATGTCCCCTCAAGGGCACACTGCCTTGTTAGTACTTCAAACTGCAACCCCAGCCAGAGTGGCTGCTTCCTTGGAGCAGCTCTCATTGTCACCAACTAGAGATTCTTCTCTCCAAGGCAGTTAACCAGGAGATGACAAAATAATGAGCAGTCACCTGTGCAAGCTACTAATCTCTCATTCCTGTCTTTCAAAGAAAAAAACTGAAGTAAGAGGAGGCATAACTGAGGAAGCTCTCTCTGAGATGTGTTTTGGAAAATTTATGGCTAAGAAAAGAATTTGCCTACAAGGTATCTACACAACATTTTATCTTCTACTTTATAATAAATCTAAGGGTACAAATTATGGGGTTTTTTTTCAATATTTAACAAATTCAAAGAGGGCTCACAACAGTGTAAAAACAGATATATTTTTTCACACTAGCCAGGACAGCCTGTACTATTTACATACTACCCTGTACTCCTCAAGACTGTTTTAAAAGAGGCTGAAACTGGCACAAAAAAGAGCTTAAAAGTTTTCCATCTCAACCTGAGAATCAAACAGGTGAGTCCAAAAGGCTTCTGAACAACAGAAGCTTTGTTCCTCAGTAAGAAGCATGCCTATCTCCTGAACTGGAAAAAGTAAAGCTGTGACACAGCAGACTGGAGAAATACAAATTGCTTCTACTACATAAATTTCAAAGCCAAACATTTGTATTCTCACTCCCTAAATCCCTAATCTTACAAGCAGCCAACTCTGTGTGGGGCAGTTTCAAATGCTAACAGAAGCATCATTGGGAACAATCCATCAACATTTTTACAGCTGCCTTTTTGTAATGCAGAAAGGCCATAACAGGAATTTTTTTAATGAAACAAAGCAACTTAGAAATCCTCACTGAGGGTTTCTATGGTAGGGAAAATATTTCTATTACATTACAAAGAAATCAACAAGTTTATTTGAGCATATGAGAGGTGCTACTAACTACAGCTATCCCGTGACACACTATGAGGAACACAAAGCCTGCAAAATTCAAAATCTCCTGAGTCTGAGTTCCACTCCACCAGGATTTAGTTTCAGTATGGGTCCTTTTGGAATTATGTATTGCTGTGCAGATGTCTAAAAACCTCCCCCAAGGGCTTATAGGAATGCAGAAGAGAAGGGAGACAGGAAATGGGGCTGGCAGGATGCACCAGGAATGAGGGATAGAGGCAATCAGGACAAGAAGGGTTAAAGAAAACTCAGCTCCTGCTGTCAAGACCTTTACTCTGAAGAGGCATTTTCAGTATGATCCTCCCAATGTCAATTACCAAAAACAATGGGGAATAAATGAATAAATAATTTCACTGCTAGATAAATCTCATGCATGGACTTTATATGTATATATCACGCATATACTGGGAACTTAAACTGCTATTTAGATAAAGCAAAAACCAAAATACAGTGTCATCAGTAATTCTTGAAAGAAACCACATTTAAGACAGAGTAAGACATCGATTTTCTTTTTATCCAAGCACAGCAACATATTTGAACACTAAATGAGTTTCATATATTAAGAAATGCTGACTGCAATAAGCTACTCTTCATTAGGAAGTCTTCCAGGCACAGAAAACTTACAATATATTCTCTAAAATAATAATTCCCTTTCTTCTTGCTAGTTCTTAAACCTAGACATTGATAAGCACTACTTCCCATGATAAACAACCTTCAAATTAGATGACGTAAAGAACACCACTGAAGAAAAGTTCTCTTTTTTTTCCAAAGGCAATATACAACCATACAAGACCCCTGGCACCTACACAGTTAACCTTGTTTTTGAAAGAGTTACATTCATGTAATAATTCTGTCCTGCAAAAAGCTGGCTTGTCCCTAACCAGGGCTATTTGGAACACGGATTTCAACATTAGGAGGGCTGTAACTTTAGAGAGAGCTGGAGCAGCCTTGCAGTACCTCGAGCAGTGCATTCCTGAAACTCTCCTATACCAGTGTAATGTCAACAGAAAAGGCTGAGTGGTGATGTAATGTCTGAGGGCATGCCAGAGTCAAGACACTTTTTGTTTGATTCACAGGGTACAAGTTATTTCTCCCCACCCCCAACTTTTTAAAACAGGCAATACGCAGTTGATTTTACAACCACAAGCATTAATAGAGCCTCACATTATCTACACAGGGAAAAACCAGGAATGAACTGATAGCATTCATCATTGTGACACAGGCAACAATTCTTGAGCAAGAAAACCTTTTGGACTATTTTAGTTTGGAGAGTGGTTGTGTTTTGTGGTTTCTTTCTGGGCCTATTTTTTTTGCTGTTGCCCATCACTATAGCCTCTGAGGCTCCTACATATAAAAACACATTTGGGTACCTCAAGTCCTGCAATACTTTCTGTATCCTCAGATACAAGAAAATATTTTCAATACCAGTCTAGCAACTAAAAATTCTTAGTATTTAATCAACATTTCCCAAATTCTAATGCTGACAAGAAGAAGAGAAACATGCCTAGCACAGTGACATGACTAGGGAGCCTCACACATTTAATATTTGTATGTAATTAAACACTTGTGCATACTAAAGTCAGTGGGACTTGGGTGTATAAAAAACTGTTTTTAAAATTCTGGACCTGGATGCCCAGAAGGATGGATAAATTACATTCTCACACAAATCTCTACAGCCAATAAAGGCAGGGGGAAGCTGAGAGTCATGCTTGATCCATCCAGCCTTCCTTACCCTTCCTGTCTTTCACCTGTATGACTTAGGTGAGATCCTGGATAATGCAAACACCATACCATTTTGAACCTGTTTATCAACCAACATCAGAGCTCTTCTTCAAAGAGTAGAAAAATTGGTGTCATGTGAATTAGGTCATTACACCAATGACAAGGACAAAAAAGAGTTCTGAGAGGAGCAAATGAAGGTAATTTTAAATGGGTGCAAATAAAATATCAGGTAAACTATATATATATACACATATATATATTTGTGTATATATATATATACAAATATATATATATATGTGTGTACACACACTGCTCATTGACTTTGAAATCAGGCTCACAAGGACTAGACAATAATGCTTTTGGAGGAAAACCAGAGTTTGCAAGGCCACAGAGAGAAACAAAGCTGTTCATCCTCTAAGATCCCTGTAACTTAGCTTGTGCTGGAACCCACAATACCTGCAACAACTCAAAATCATATAAGCATTTTCGGAATGTGTCCTTAAACTCAAAAAATGCCAAAAAAATCATCGCAGCTAACAAGTGAGTCTTCCTGTATTTTGTACCTTAGAGCATTAATGATATATCATTCTTTGCTAAGAGGTTTCAATCTACTTGCATCTCAGATGCTCCAGTAAAAGGAAGTGGTATACAGATCCCTGCATGACTGCTGGTAGCAGGCTTCCCTCTAAAGTGACACATCAGGAGTTCTGGCTCTGAGTCCTTTTGAGTATCTATCACAATCTCTGAGCACTAAAAAAACAATACTGAGAAAAATATTAGAGAGTCCAACCCCCATCAACAGACAAACCAATCAAACTGTTCCCCAACTAGTAGTCTGTGTTTTGTTTCGGCAAAGAAATTTTATCAGTTTAATACACATACCTTGTCAAAGTAAGAACAACACTTCTGGTCATTTTGGGAACTTAAGCATTTAGCTTCTTAAGATATAAGGGCAATCTCCAAGAGAACTCAAGTTGTGTGCTTGCAGCTCAGAATCTGCTCGTTTCTGCCATACCAGAATGGATGCAATGCATATGGAACAGGGTGTTATTTACCTTTACTGTAGATTTTCATCACTGTATTAAAACAAATTTCCAAAGGCAACCCAAAATTAATAGTTATGGGGTTTTAAACCCTGATGGCCACAATTTACAAGAAAACATCCTGTGAGCAAACCACTTCCTATGTACAAACTTCAGAGAAACATTAGCAAAGGCTATAGTTCTGTGAGGAGCTGAGTCTCACAGAGCTGAAAGGCCATCTCTCATCCATCTTGTCATTCCTATATCACATCCAAATGCTTGTCACAGCTCTCTGACTGTCAGTACAAATCATTAACCCAGGAAAAGAAGTAAATGCTGCTGCCAAGTTAGGAAGTGGCATCAGTGAAAGGTCTTACATCACCTCTGCTGGACAAGAAAGACCTACCCCTTTCAGCAGTTCACCTTTTTCCCAATGCAATTGCATTCTAAGCACTGATGAGTTAAGGATAATCCTTTCTTATTAGAGTTAAAATGTGCTATAGAAATGCAATTTTATGAGATTAACTACCTGTGCAGACAACACATAATAGTTTTTGAGCATAGGAGACTCCATTTTTAATTTACTGTGCTCTGTAAGAAAGGTAAAACCTAACTATGTAAGACAGCCTAAAAGAGGAAAAAAATCAAGTTGGCAGTTTAATAAAGATGAAAAGAAGAATTGGAGACAGAAAATCAGAGGTTCAATGTGAAAAAAATGCTAAAGAAGCCTTTCTACCACAAGTGCCACTCAAAATTTGAAAGCAACTTTCTTATCCACAAGTCCTTCAAATGAGCCTTAGCCCACACAAAATTTTGATCCTATGAGGAAATATAAGCAAGGTATTCTGTGAAGCTTACTTTGCATGGTTCTTAAATGAAAGACATTCTTCATAGAGGCCAAGAACAACAATATTAAAAGGGAGAGGCGACTGGAGCCAGATTAAATTGGATACAGAATTATTTCCTCCTTTGATGAACTCTGATTTGCAGGGGTGAAAACTTGAATACATTATACAAAAGCATACTAGTTGTATAGAAGGGCAAAACTCAAAAAAATTGTTATTTTTTTATTCACCTAGTCTATCTTACAGTAGGTTCAAAGTCTAACCTTCTTTTCTAGATATACCTGCAACTGGAATTGGGTTTTTTGGAAAAAGCAGTCCCAAGGGGACTATCCCTAGTGTTGACAGTCTTAGGCACTGAATTTGAACATTACTGGACAGTTTCAGACATAGAGTTGGAGCATGTGTTGGCATTTTCTGAATTCATTATCATTTTTCCTTCCAGTTAGAAGATGAGTATGAGCTTGTGTCTAAATGTCAAATTCCTCATCTCTCTAACATTCCATTTAAAACTTCATCTTCTCTATTAGCTTTGTATAGTTTTATGAGAGAATATAATTGTCTTTTGCTCTGATTCCCAACTCATTAGCAGCATTATGTGCTACTACTTATCTGAACAGAAAGTCTGTCAAGCCACAAGATTTTTTTTAAATGCAGGCTCCTGAAGTATCACATCAGCCTGATGATACAGATACAGAACAGACATACTCCTCCTGTCAAAATAATACCATACCCATAAGAAAATGCTTTAGAAAGCAGAGCAACATATACTAAGACTTTTCTCTACATCTTTAGTAGCAAATGAGAAGCTAAATTAGGTGTCAGAGCATACACAGCTTTACACTTAGTTCCAGGGGAGAAAAGTGTGTTATCTTTAGGTCAACTAAATAATGGACCACAAATTGTCAGTGGTTTTCTTCTTAACTAACATATGTGTTTTCCCATGCTTTATGGCAAGCCACTCAATTGTTTAAATGAGTTTCATTATCACATTTTCACACTCCTGTCAAAAAATATTCAGAACTAAGGAACATTGTTTAAGTTCAGTAATATGAATGTAATTCCTGCTTGCAATCTGAAAGAAGCTCAACTCTGCCTCCTGCAGCAGCAGTAATGGAATTAGTGATGAAATTCTGACTGCAGGAATTTTGCTGATGACAGTTAAGAAATTTTCAGAGCATAGTTTGATACTATCATAGCTTGAAAATACATATTTTGTCTTTCAACAAAGTGGTTATTAAATACAGCTGTCCAAAGACAATATCTGGCTCTAGAACCATATGAACTTCTGTTAGCCCCATTATGTGTGACCTATTTCTTTGTGATCAGTAGTAGGGACAGGGCCCTGCCTCAGTGAAGTAAGAGACTATTCCTTCCTAACCACCTGCCATCACCACTTACTGAACACTGACCTACAAAGACCTATTCTACCTGATCTAGCAGTCATGTATTAAAAGAGAAAAAATATAATTTGAAATAAGGATTAATAACTCTATAAATACACAATATTTACATTTTGTGGGATTGCTTCTATGTCACAAAATTAAAATGCTTCATCTCATATGTAGATGAGTAGATAACATTGTATTGATTGGACCTAGAAAGACAGCAAGTATTTTCTTCTGAAAATTATCTTCCAAGTAAGTATTAGATCACATCAAACAACAGGTAAAACTTCTCATGTGTTTTGGTATATGTTTTTCTTCTTTCACAGCCCACATTGCAAAAAAGCTCTGAATAAGTCTGTATGTGCCTTGCTCCCTGTGATATCTCCTGAATCAGAAAATGCCACCCTCCCTGAGATGTTCTCAAACCGTCATGGAAACTCTGGAGCGTTGCTTGCTTATTACCTGATCACGATCACCTGCAAAGCAGCAGCTCTTCATGGTACAGGAGTTGAAGTACCCTTGGTTGTCAAACTGGAAGACAGGCAGGCGGCAGTGGATGTCGTAGAGCACCGGGGGGAGGCGCCGGCGCAGGGCCAGCAGCTGGGTGCCATTGCTGTTGAAGCGCACGCTCATGGCACTCTGAAGGGAAAGGTTCCCACCGTAGCGGAGCAGTGAACTGGGAAAACACAAGTGGGAGCATGTGAGATGGGCTGCACATATCAACTCAGCTACCTAAAGACAGAACTCTCTTCAATCTTGCTGAGGCATTTCAAACAAACAAGCCCAGTAAACTATAATCTTATTTAGTTTCTGCTTTAAAGCATCAATTCCTGAAAAATCTTAATATGAAACCTGAATGACAAGCTATCGAAATGCTATGACTGTAAAGTCTTCAGAAGAGAAAAGTTAAAGACTGTGAGTAGTTTTGTTAACAACAAATACATTTCCTGCATAGGAGCAAAGTTGGACAGAGCACCAAGCCTTAGAAAGGCTGTCCCTTTACTTCTGGGATGTCTGCCTTTGAGACTGACCCTACCAGCACTCAGCCCTTTTTGTTAGCTGGTTCTTGAATCCAGGCAGTCTTTTACCCTTGCTCTGGCACCAGATGGCATTTTCTCCAAATGTAGACAGGCTGGCCATTCTCTCTCTTCTGCTTCTATTTATATCTCTACAGGGCATCAGAGGATGTTTAAACTCCACAATCAGTTCCAGATGTCTTAAATAAAAGGACATCTTACTAACATGTTATTGCAAGAAATGCTAAAAATAAGTCACTTAGCTAATCTCGAACTAGCTTCATCTAAAAATACTGCCAAGTAGGCAAGACAATTAAGTTATCACATGACATTATTACCTAAAACTCTCATGTATCAGGATTAGCTGGATTCCTTGTCCCATATAAGGCTGTATGTTCAGAGCTGGAGTATTTGTATCCATTCTTATTGACATATACAAAACAAAACAAAAGGTTCACAAGTTTCCAGACTCTCTTTAAAAAAGTAACAAAAATGGAATTTGTTCCATAAAGGAACCTAAAGTTAACCAAAGCACACCTTAAATGCAAGTTGTAGAGATTTTTTATTCTTTTCAAAGACTTCATTCAATCTGTGTCCTTGAAATGATTGTGTATATGGAAAGAGAGACAAAGATAGAAGACATTTTATCCCTTTTTTTGTTCAGTGATCACTGGAACTTCCCTAAACAGTACTAGAGCTCAATTTTTTGTTAACAGTTCTGTTTTGAGGAATAACCATCAAATCTTGTTGAGAGCTGTGACTTTTATACCCCTTCTGGACCAGAAAAAGCACGCCAGCTCAGAATTTGTAAACTCTAGAGGGAAGTTTATTCACAGATTTTAATGCATAATACTTTCTGATATAGCCCTTTGCCCCAACAACTCTGAAAAATGAGTCACTCCACATGGATGGGAAGCCAAATTCCATGCAGGTTGAAACATGCATCATTGCCTGAGATACTGTAAAGTTTAAAAACCATTGTTCCTAAGCCGGAGTTAAACAAAACCAAAACAAAATATAACTGTACATAATGGATGCCCTAGAAATACACTGCTCTCTCTCTCTCATACACACACACACACACATACTCTTTGTGAACTGAACAGTCAAAGCCAGGGTGCCACAAAGACACCAGAAGTCACATTTCCAAAGCCAGCTAACTAGTAAATTCTTCAAGCTGGGCACCAAAACTTCAAAACACTTCTATCACCACGAACAGTCCTGGTGTCTCATGTTCTCCTCCTCCATGGCAAAGTTACCAAGCCTTTCTTAATTGTGTTCAAGGTATTTAATTAAAACATGAGAGAATAAAATACTAGAAACTGCAGGCTTAGAGACAAGGATGTAGGGCGCCTCTCACCAGCCCTAGTTTCTGTTAATTGAGACCAATAAAGTGCTCAGCTCAAAATACTCAGTCAGGCGTTACAAATCAAAACAAAACAATATAACCAAAACACCTATGACATTTTTGCCTCCCCCTCTAGTGATACGTCTTAGTAAGCCACTTTTTTCCTGCATGGAATTTTCCACTTCCTTAATAAAAAAAAGGCAAAGAAATAAGCTAAAACATCATAAACCTCGTAAAATCACAACCCAACCAAGAACTCAACACAAAAAAACAGGCAGGAGAAGCTATCCCAGATTTTTTTGGCTAAGAAAAAATTTTCTATTTTCTATTTAAAGAAAAATATAGGAGTTGTCCAACATGAATAAGAAGGTCATAACAAATATGCACCAACCAGATTTAATGTTTAGGTGCAGCCACTGCTGCATGAAGATAAAGCTTCTCTCCTCATAACCAGTTCTCCTCTTTAAAACAAATCACAACCCAGAATTCTCTCCTGCCTACAAGTGAGCCTACCAGATACCCCATCCTTTCAAGTCTTCAAGCAAAGTTTCCATGGTTACTAGTATTATGCCCTGCCTGAGATCATTTGAGATTATATTTTATAGCAATAGGAGTGCAATATTAAACTGGCATTCATTCTGCTTACAGATGTTTCATTAAGCTCCTATAGCAGTCAAAGGTACCAAAGCAAACACTTGGAATTTAATTCCGTATTGTGTTGCAGCAATTTCAGTGTAACAAAGCCCCAAAAGAATGTTTAACTTTAGAAATTAAAGGAAGCAAGAGAGACTAGAACTTCAGCAAAAATGATCATATCCACACATGAAAAGTCTAGAACTGAGGAGCTGCATAGTTAATACTCCTCAAAAGATCCATAGCTTTGCCTGCCTCAGACCCTCACTCCACACAATTCAGCCACACATCTAATGGAAATACAGCTCCTGCTGCAGGTTTTTTTTTAACATTTGGCTCAAACAAAAAAAAAAAGAAAACTAAACAAAATAATTAAACCCCTACACTAACAAAAAAGCAGTGAGCTAGCTTGGCTGATACAGAAAGAAATATTAGAATAGCTGTTTGCCATTCATTTATAATGTAAGAGTAATGACTTGCCCCACTTGCCTTAATTCTGGCCCCAAAAGTCTGACACTATGGCTCCAAGTGAAGCATTTCACTGCACTAATCGCAAGACAGCAGTTTTCTGGGTTTCCCACCCTGCTCTGTCCTGATTGCTTCCTCTTTGCCTCTTTGAAAGGACTTGTTAAATTAACTGCACAGTGTTTTCCTTTAACAAACTCTGAAAAGAGGCAGCAGGTAGTCAGGTGGGGATGAGGTGAACAAACCGACCCAAGCCCCCATCAAAAATCCATTTCCTGATCCAAGCAGAGGGAAAATATTTGCTTGCTCTCTCCTCCTGGGACAGAACATCTGAGAGATATGTTCACAAATAAGAGGGAGGGATGTGTATGGAGGGAGTGCAGCTCATGGCTCTATCTTGGTGGCAAAGCTGCTCACCTAGTTCCCAAGCTGAGGACATATAAAGGATTTGAGAAATCTCTCTGCCTCATACTGCAGTCAGAGCAGTACTGAGAACTGAGGAATCCTAAGACTTTGGTAACTTCCATCATAAAATTTTGTTGATTTTAGAACAATCATGATGGTTTTAGGGAAAAAATAATAATTGCCTGAGATGCCTTCTAGAGAATGCATCTCAATTGAAATTGCAGGAAAAAAGCAGTCAGGTCTCTCCAAGAAAGAAGCCAGCAGATGTTATTTTTTACAGTATTAAGCCACTACTAATTTGTGTTAGTACTAAAGAGGATGTCTGAATCAAGAAGCTCTAAAGACCTTCAAACTAATCAGAATGAGAGCTTTTGCACTTTCTTTTTTTGGGGGGGTGAAGAGGGGAGAGGAAGAGAAGTGCTGTGTTTAAGCATGTTCAAATGACTACATCCCCTTTCTCAATTGCACCAGGGTGTTGCTCTGTACCTTTAGTCAGTGTTACTTTTGGATTTTTTCACACAGGATTACGTGGGGCTGTGTAGACATGTTTGGATACGTTGCTCATGTGCTTCTGCCTGCCCCTTACTGCATCCACTAACAAAGGAGTTTCAGAGGCAACACCTTGTTGCAGTTACTAAAAAGTTTACTGATGCATCATGCCAGAAGCACTTCTCTCATCTTGAAGACCCAGACCATGACAGCTAGTGAGAAATCTGAAGGCAATACTAAAAGGACTCTTCTGAACAAGATGAGTGCTCTTTCTGCCAGAGGCATTATTTTTATGAATCCAAAGCCAGACTACTCGGATTTACTCTGCTTCCAAATTTGGCTCACCCAGACAGCTGTGGAATGCTGATGTTGCCTACCAGCTCTGGAAGCAATATAGAGAGAGACACACGCACTTCTGAGTTTTCAAAAAAGTCATATTGTATGATTAAGAGAAATATTTAGTCCACAGATGGAACACTGCAATCCAAACACACATGCTGGAGCTGGAGGGAGGCTGAGGAGGGAGAGAATGGACGATTATATGGAATATGGTCATTTCCGTAGCCGGATACGCTGCACACAGGCGGCAGGCCAGGGCTAATGAAATACCAGCTCAGCCAAACAATGGAAGGCTTTGAATCCACGAGCAGCACCACTAATGTAAATAATGGGTGTCTACTGGCAGTGAGTGGGGTCAGGGATATCACTGCATTGCAGTACAGACACTGTCCTTGGGACAGGGGGTCATTTAAGAAAAGAAATTAATTAAGCAAAGGAAGAGTGTTGGTATCATAAACAGCAGTGACTGAGACTAAGTTAATGAAAGAATGACCTTAAAAGGAAAGAATGAACTGAACGCTCGTAACTAATACACACCATTGCATACAACTGTGTTTGTCAGCAATTCTGTAACCACAAAATTGAGAAACTTCTAACTGTGCAAAAAAAAATAGCTGGAATGAAACTTGGCAAACAGAATTTTGGCCTGGAAAACTGCAGAAAAGTTTGGGGGCTTATTTGCAAGAAAATTATTGTGTGTTTAAAAGGACACAATTTATATACAGTCTGAAGCAAACAGCGCCAAATTAACCAATAACAGAAAAGTCAGCACAATATAAATAATCATGTAGACCTTTTTAAAGCAGACTATGAGTCTCAGAAATCTCAAGATAGTTTCTTTGAAAAGCAGATAAATTGTGTCTAAGTGTACAGCATTTCACTATAAGTATTTTAAGTGTTAACAAATGTGAAGGAAGTCTATCAGTGTCTGAAGATTAGAAGGTATACCAGCCATACTCAAGATTTTATTCTTTTTCAGAAACAAGCTCATTTTTCTAAATTCTTTCATCACTACTTCTGATTATCTTATTACCTTTACAAGAACTGTCTCCAAGAATCCTTACCAGGAAGGAAGGGGTATTTGCTTGGACATTAAACAATAACCAAATAAAATAAGTATTTTAAAGCTGAGTATTGTTAGCAAAATTAAACACCTTTGCTTTCCTTCAAAAAGAAAGAACAATTAAAATCAACTCCACCCACCAGGACAAGAAAAGTACAGAATTCAGGTTGAAGAGCATGTTCAAGAATGTGACATTTCTTTGCTGTTTACTGTTAGGGTCAGAAACATATAAACTAGTACAAAATGGAATCTCCCTACCATTAATGAACTTCCATGCATGGCAAACTCTAAGATGAATGGAGGCTTTGCTGTTCCCTCCAAACCACGAGGGCAATATTTTAATTTTTTTTAATAACTGAGATTCTTTTCTGATAACAGACTTCAGAAACTGGAGCTTTAAAAACATCAAACATCACCATTTATGTACCCATAGCAGCCCAACAATTTAACAACAAAGGTTTGCCTGGCTTGGCCCTTATGATCTAACTGAATCACTGAATGAAAATGTTGCTACATCAGTGATCTTAGGCAGTTGTCCAGAAAGCATTATGATTTCCTGTATTCTGCCCTTATTCACAAGAAAATAACTTAAAAATTTCAGTATTCTGAGGAAGATGGCAAGAGCAGAGGCGTAAAGTATACTAAACTCTCCCCCTCATCTGTATTACTTTTATCCTTTCAGGATTTAGGGTTACCTCTGCCATTACAAAGATTGAACAGTAACAAATGACAACAAGCAAAAAAAAAAACCAAAACAACAACCTGTTTGTTTGAATGCTTCACATCCTCCTCCAGCTCTAGCCAAGGTTTGTTTTGGTCTTATTATGGAAGTGTTCCCAAACATTCTCCTGCCCTAGGCTTGCCCTCACTGCAGATCTGCAGGTCAGCAGGCACAAGAGTGTCCTATTCTCACTCTCTGCTTGAATCATGTCTGTGTTACTGTAATGGAAGCAATAAATGAGACCTAGTAAGCAGACAATTGGTTTTTCAGGGAAAAAACCCCAAAACCCAACAACAACAAAAAACCAAATCCCCAATCAAATGACAACAAAATCTAGCCAGATAAAAAAAGCAGCTGGAGAATACAATGAAAAAAGCAACTGTCCAACAGCCAGAAACAAACTAGCTGAGACACCTGATTATTTCCATCCTTTTCTAATCCCTGAGTTCTCTGATCAGAGTCCATTATTCAGCCTGTTCAGAAATAGCACCTTGTAGGATGGAGCACAGACTGTGACAGAGAACACTGCTCAGCTAAATCCAGCAAAGCACAAAGGAGCAGGTTCCATCAGATAACCAGATAGAGAAGATGCAAATACAGCCAGACATGGCATGGGAAAATGACCTTTAGGCCAAATAAAGGAGCAGGATGTGTTCCCAAAACTGAGCACTAACCAAAGTCGTTACAGCACAAAGAGGATGGATATCAGAGAATGTTACCTTAGAAAAATAATCTGAGTGTAAAAGTTGGCAATTCCTCCTGAAGAATGAAGTCATTTTCATACCTTATGCAAAATCACCCACATGTCAATACTGCAGTCCTACGATACATTTCTCCTACACATTTTTGTGTTGTAATTGTTGTCTTGCATTAGGAAAGCTGAGTAACACCAGCTACAGATTTGTTCTCTTATCCAATAATATATATATACACTCACTTCCCTGCTTTTCTCTAGTGAAGATGCAGGAATTTTTAATTTACAAAAACTACACAAGCAGGAATTAAAGAAAATAGCAGCAAGAAGAAAGTAAGCCCTTTTTGATGGGAAAATTGACAAGTTCCAAAATGCTCCTGCAGCAGAAGAGTCCAGTCTTGAACTAGTAAAGCTTTTGCCCCTAGGAGGTAAAAGATGAACATAAATTTTCATGTAAAGATACGTGAATGCAATTGCAGACATAACTTTAGACTCATCGGGTCGGTTCCACCACAATTTCCCCTGGACTGATGTTTCAAAGACTAATTCCCTTCTCTTACAATAGGGTTAAACTAATATTTCAGATGTTCTTCTGGTAAATGCACTAAGAGGATCTCTCCTTTGATTTCAGTCACTAATATTTTCTTTTAATTTTCCTCTCTCCTTTTTTTTCTTTTAAGACAAAAATGTTTCTCTTTTAATTCCCTCCATACTAAATGAAGGTATAGAGGTGATTAGGGCAAGACTTACAACAATTACTGCCTTAAGAAAGCCATCTACAAAAACCCATTCAATCTGAGCTTCTTTTGAACAAAAGATTATACTTTTAAAATTTGCATTACAAGGACAATACTTTGCACTTTAAATTCTTGCTTTAGAGAGACCTGAGTGCTAAAGTGCTTCAAAGCTAACAAAAAGATTAAGCACCATGAGGCTTTTGAAGTAAACAGTTTTCCCTTTCCTTGGTATAGGAAAAACCGAGGGCAAGAAAGGTCAACCAACAGACCTAACCAACACCGTGAAACAAAACCAGGTTTCCTGACTTCTTATTTACAGTTACACACAGTGTTGAATATCTAAAACCTGAACAGCACCTCTGCTTGCAGGAGCAAGCTGGATCCCACAGAGCAAAGGGACAGTATTGAGCTTAAAGTGCCTGCCAGAACCAAGAGTGCTAATGTGAGGATGCTGACAGGTGTGAGAGTTTCATCTTCAAATCAGAAAATCCCCGTGCATATCATGGAGGATATGATAAGACAGGAGCAGCTGAACAGAAGAATGACCATAGCCCTATCTGAGAACAACAAAGAATTAAAAGCTGGGCTACTAAGAACACTCTTTTTTATTATACAGTTTGAACCTCAGTTCTCCAAAATTCAGTTGTGTGTCTGATCAACAAATCCAAGGATCCTAGAGGAAAATTAAAAATCTTTCTAAATAAACTCCACTCCAGGAAGGATACCAGCCTAAACACAGAGAAAGCTAAGCTAAACCCTCTACACCAAGAGGGCTGACAAGGTCATGCATAAAGCAGGACTGCAAGTGAAATATGGAATGTGTACATCTAAAACAGAAGCTAAGTGAGAGGGCCCTTCCTATGGTACCATCCCCGTAAATTCCACAATAAGGACAAGGCATAAGGGTGTGAAAAAGAGACTACAGCATTTGTTTCACTCACTTAAATACCAGGCAGTATTTGCCAGACTTAGACACTTAAGTATTTCCAGACTATCTATTAGGTGAGCAGAAATTACTGCTTCAGAAGAAAAAAAATATTTAACAATAAGTTTACTGATTTACATATTTTACAACTTTAGGCTGCACTCTTGTCTTTAAGGGAAAAAAAAAAAGCAAAAAAAAAAAGCATCAACTGACTGAAGATGGCAATAAAAAAAAAAAAATCTCCACAATCAGGAAAGTCATCAAGATGACTAAAGCCTTAATGATTGTCACCATCTCTCTTTGTCCAAAGTCAAAAAAAGCTCATTTGCAAGTGTTCCCTTTTTTCCTTCAGTGAGAAGAAATAAGGAAATGCATAGGAAATTACTTTGGATATTTTTGACTCTAAATAAATCATCGATTTTGGCTAAATTCGTGGCAAGTATTTTGGAGATTTATGTTTACAATAAGGAAATCAAAGCCAAAAGGCATCTGAAAAGTACTACTCCCCCAGATGCCATTACTATTCAAATGCTCCTTCAACACATTCCAAAGATTCTCTGAAAAATTCAATCCCCATGAACTTAAGCAATAATCAGTTCACTTTCTACCACATTAAAGGGAACTTTTGAGAAATAATGGAAGACAAATAGGGGGGAAAAGTATCTACATTTACGTTCTGTTTAGTTTGGAGCAAATATGCCAAGTTGGATCTGGTTAGGAGATCTTCAAATTCTAGGTTGAGAAACTGATCAGTTGAGCTGCCTCAGTAGCACAGAAGTGTAACATATGAAGATGGTACATGTGTGGGATGAGTTCTATTTCCTGAACTCCAAGAGAAGACAAATAGTTATTTGAACTATTCGAGGTGGTGTGGTTGACCCATATTGGTGAGTTCCAAAATAGCACTTAAAATTTGTTATACTGTAACTTAACTAAATGGACTACTTCAAGCAGCATCAAGTTAGTAAAAATTCCCAACAAATTATTCCACTGTGAAGCGAAAGAAATTATAAGCTTGACAATGAACAAGTGGTTGCCAAGATACACACATTTCTCCCGCAGTCCTTAGTACAGTGCTCTGCTCAGAGCAGGACTGACAATGGTTTCCAAACAGAAACATGCAGCACACTTCTATTGCATTGAAATAATTGAAACAGGTATTTGCCAATTCAATGATGTAGTGAACTATTCCACCTACAAAGGACTTTGGGAATCCCAAAGCATTCACGCTGGAAGTGATGACAATCAGAATCATCTTTCCTTCACATGAAAAGTCAAAATGCAAAACAGGCAAAGCAAAATCTTAAATATCCTAAAACTGTTCCTGCCATCATGTAACATCGACAGATTCTACAAGAAGAAAATTCCCAATCCACCAGCACTATTTTTTAAGGAAAGAGTCCTGAACCTCAGTAAGCTCACTGTCAGAAGCAAACCCAGTGGCTGGCCCCTGAATTAATATCCCCAACACAATCACCAACAACACTGGGTCCCTCATTTACCCCTACAGAAGTTCATTATTTCATCCAACATCCCAGACATCTTGGTAACACACAGATAAAAGAAGGCAACAGTTACTTTGTAGAGTGAGTTCAAGAAGGAAAGCCAGAGGGATAAAAACTCAGCACATGTGTGAGCATTTCTCAGAAAATAACTGCCTTCTTTGTTCTTCTGGTGTGATCTTTAAGGATCAAATACTTTGAAGATATGGCTCTAGAAACTAAAATTGGCAACCACTGGACACCTCAATCTATGGACTTGTACTCAGTTATGATGCCATGTTTTTGACCTTAGAATACCTTCAAAATCACCACAGACTTTCTAAAGTTCCCCCTATGCAACAGATACAAATATCACCTGTGGTACAGAGTTGCAAATACTCATCTCCCTTTCCTCCCTTTTCCTTGCACATCCACTCATCAAAAATAAACCCTAACAAAATTAACCATGCCTTTATTGAGAGTTAATATTCAGTCTCTTTTGCAAAGCTTGTCTATTTGACATGCATTTAACTAAACTATGAAGAACTGTTCTCAAATTTCCTGTAGTTCCAGCAGGTACCATTCCTATTTTGATACTGAGAGAGACCTCATAAACCTAAAGCCTAGCTTTTCCATGACAATCTAATACCACCTGCAAGATTTCTATGCCCAAGAGTGGTTTCCTCTTGCTATCAGACCACTGATACAAAATCAAAAAATGTAATACTCATCAGGTCTTTGAAAGGCTGGGAACTAAATGAAGTAAGAGAAACTACAAGTCACAGCAATCAGGAGCTGAGAACTGGATTTTCAAAAGTACCTGTGATTTCCAATACATATGGACCAGAAGTTATGGATTTAATAGATTGCTTCAAGAGTTGGATTGTGTCTACCTGCAGCACAATGACCAAGTTGAACACCTAGTAATTAGCACTTGACAGAAAAGCTCTGTCCAAGAAAGACTTTAGGAGATACAGTCAGCTCAAGACCAGCAGCACAGTGCAGTCATACCTTCAAAGTCCTCCACACATTGGCATGATCGACACACCTGAACATTCATAAACTTGCCAACAAGAGTCCTCTCTCTAGATCCTCCTGAATCTAATTCGTTTACTACAGGGAAGAAATGTCTATATCTCTATATTTTGCTTACTGTTTAATGAGCTAATCACTAGATGATTCACTAGTATCTAACAAGATGTGTTCCTTACCCACAGCTAGGGAGTTTGCTTCTCTAAATTCTCAGAGCAGGAGGCAAATTTAATGTTAGTTTAGAGTACACTAAGAAAGCCTTCTTGGTTGGTGTTTTTTGAGACACAAATATTCATTTAATGTGAGCTAAAAAAGTTTGTTGAAGTGGGCTCTGAACTGCATTTACTTGTCAGCCAAGACAAAGAAAGAAATCGGAGTTGAAATAGCGTTCCTTTTGGATTTATCTGTAAAGACCTGATGGAAAATACCAAAACTGGCATTCCTTTAACTTGTGCTTATTATGATTTGTATGGTCAAAAACAAATTAGCTTTTAAAATATGCCATAAGGATTACAATCATCAAGGAATACCAGGCTTGCCCTGCTGCTCAAGGATTTTTTTAATTCATCATTGGGCTTTTTGAGTACATGGACTTGTAACTATGCAGACAGCACAAATTTCCTGAATGTTCAGAAGAATCTTAAAAATGTCTATTGCACGTAAGCATTTCTACCTCACTCAGAGTTGAATCCAGTACTTGGATTAGGGGGACAAATGCATTTCCAGATCCCAAAACTAAAGTCTGGGGTTCTGGAACAGTGTTTTACTCAGGAACACAAAAAGTCAAATTACAAAAACACTCTGCTTATAGTTTATTCTAATGAAATATGCATCCTTGGAAGGTAAATCATCCCCAGCTTTGGTCAGATTCCACATCTACTTTGTAAAAAGCTGGTAAAGAACATGCTGAGGAGGCAAAAAGGGGGAAGGTCAGTGCAGCAAAAGAAATCAAAACAAGTAAGACAGAATGAGCAGAATGTCACAAAGAGCTGAACATATCTAATAGTTCATTTCTCCTCAAATGAGGACATGTTTCCTTCTTATGTCCCCTTCTCAGCCTTACAGGTCTTACTCTCTCTTCTCAATGGTTTACAGTTGCCACTGGACCCTCCCTGAACCAAGTTCAACTTGCTGGGGCATAGGAAAGCTACAAAGCCTCTCCAGCTTTGTTTTCTGACATCTAAACATGATGAGTTAGCTCAAAAAGCAGGTCAAACACATAACTATGCAACAGACATAGGAATGAGTGTCTGGTAGTTTTTAGATAAGCCCTCCCAGACTCATCTAAAATACCCCAAGATACGTATTTATGACACAAGACTTAGCATTTTAACCCTTGAACTGGACACACCAATGGATCCCAGTGTGCATAAAGTACTGGTTCAATGCTCCCATCACAAGCAGAACAGACTTCTGTGAACGGCCTTTTTGCAGCATGAAGGGGACAATGATAGTATTTCTTAAGGGAAAAAGCAGTCTTTTTATTTCAGTAAAAAGAAGGAGATGGTCATGGAGCTGTGTGGGAAAAGAGAAAGGAGAACATGAGTACCTAACAACAGCTGAAGTTACACAGTCTTTGCTTGAAATATATATGAACTCTAACTCGCTGAGTTGCCCCCAGAAGTTCTGCAACAATATTTGTAATACATATTTTATTGTAAATAGTTTAAGAAGCACAGACCTCCTTTTTAAATTTTCTTTTAAAAAGGCACAGCTTCCAGACCCCATCTAGTGGTGTGAATGCCTTACAGCAGCCGCCTCAATCAAAACCACATTTAAAGCTTTCCAATGCACTGTTTTTTAAAAAGAAACAATACAGATGGTTTCAGTTTAACGTCCACCTGAGGGAATATAAATACTTGCACATTCTAAAAATAGAAAAATAAGATTTCCAGAATCACTAGTCCACTTATAATCATAGAATTATATTAGTTCTATATTTATAGCAATTCATATGCTATTTTTGAGGAGCCAGCCCACCACATCCAGATCTTATTAGTATATTGGGCTAGAAGGAGAGAATCTCAATTGCTGCACTAAATCTGAGACAGAAGAGATATCACGCTGTGAATGAACTTTGGGAAAAAGCAAAATGAATCCGCCTCTGTATCCTGACTCAGTCAGCAAGACTAATCAAATTATGATTATTTGAAGTGAGTTAAACTTTCCACAATTCAGAGCTGTGCAACTGTCTCTAAATTTCTCCATGCCTGCCAAGAAATGCTGGCTTTTCAATCATCTCCTTCACTGTAGTAGCCAAGTGTAAAGCACTCCTAGCTTCCCATTAGGAAGTTAACCAATTCAATGGCATATGAATAAAACCTACTCATAATCAGGACTTTTTTTTCCTAGCCCTAAAAGTATTCAATTTAATTTTTTTAGGGGTGTTTAATGTTGTCTGACTAAAGAAGTGGACAAAAGCAACTTTCCTGGCTGGAGGCATGCAACAGCAAGCTGAAACAAATTCTCCCATAACTCAGCTGGAGAAGAGCCATTTATGATTTTGGAGAAAAATACACTGCTGTAAAAATCCTCAGATTTTCTGAAAAAATAAGTAGATAAAGGTCATTTGTTCCTGTCAAGCAATGGAAAATATATCTGAATTCTCTAACCAACAAGGACATCACTGGTCTATTCAGTGTTTTGAAAATGTAGAGTGATTAGTTTAAAACTACACAATTAGCCATATCCCACTGACTGACATACAAGTTTAGAAGTTAACAGCAAATCTCCCCTTTTCTGATAGTCCATTGTCAAGCTGAACAGCATCAAAGAAAAACTATACTTCCCCTTAGGAGCCTCTGCTGATTAAAACCAGAAATTCAGCATCAAGCTTTATCCCCTTCAAATGAGTAAAGGCCAGCCAAATGCTGTGAGTTTTATCAAAGCTCACCTATATCTGTAAAAAGTCTCAACACACACAGTGCTGTTGGCTGCAATACATGTTATGTGAAGGTATTGCTAACTGCAGTGCTGCTACTGGCCACAAACAGCTGGTCTTTGGAATTCCAAGTTTTTCATTAGCTGGATTTTGCAGACAAGCAAGATTCCCCAGAGCAGCCTCCAGTTATGAAGCAAAAGTAGTGCCTGCATTGTCTAACTCTGCCTCCATCTGGGAACTGACAGTAGATGGGGAAATAAGTTTTACAGGAAGTGTTATACCAGCAGCAAATTATGAACTACATATAACCATTTCCCATGCCCCATATTGGAAGAGTGCTGTGGTCCAGCTTAACCCACTGGAAGTCAAAATTTTGGCAACCCACAGCAAACATTTAAAAGTATCTATACTTCTTCCCTTCTTTCTATCCATTCAACTTCTAATCAAAACCTCACTACCACACAATGTGACAAAACAGCCAAAGTTTAACTGATCTAGTACTTTCTACTAGCACCACAGGTAGAATGATAGGACTGAAAAACTTCCACAGTGGCCTCAGTGTTATGATGGACTACATCAATACTGAAGGAAAGGAGGAATTTCCCTTGATGGCTTAAGGCATAAAAATCCCTCACAGGTGAGTGTCATGTGCAGCAATGTAAATAAAAATGTAGACTAGGGAAGAAACAGACAGATCTAGCGATTTTTTACTGTAGTTATTTATTTATTGTGCTATTCAACAATCCCAGCAAAGATTCAACAATCAAACACTTCTAAATCATATCGCTCAAAAATTTCTATTCCTTCATCCTTCCTACACTTCAGGAATTAATACATTTTCTCGGATACCAGAGACAGTATAAAAGAGAGCGACAAACATATAGGGAAGCACTAGCAGACTTTTTTGACAATAAGGAAAGCATCTGATGCAGCAGCCCTCCTTTGCTATGCTAGTGGCACTCTTACAGGCAGCTTCCTGTTTATCCCTAGATTATAGAGAATTTCAGGGCTCTTTAACCCATTCTGCCTATAAAACTCACCAACCAAAGTGCTTTTGGCACACATCTTACCTGCAACTACAGCATCCTTTATTATTAATAAGAATATGGAAAATATTCACAAACTCCCACACATACCAGCTTCAGTTTTATGCAGTCTACCACAAGTACTTACAACATTATGTGAATTACTTTATCTTTAACAAGAACTATTTTTTCTCCCTGATAATTAAGTGCATTTTCTCCAGAAGAAACTAACAAACTAATTACACAGATAGATGTGTAAATTCTGGCTTTCACTTCCTCACCAGATCGAGAATTGTGTCTTTACTGATCTAAAATTAATAAATTTTTGCCTCATAAGAAAAAGTGAATTGGCCACAAATACATTAAAAAACAAGTTCCAGCTTTCTAGATTAGCAAATTAGATCTACAGAGATAAGTAGCAGTTTTGTCAAATGCCCTGTTACTTTAAAAAGACTAAAAATCCAGCCTAATTTATCTAAATATGAGAGACTCTGGCAGCCCACTAGCAGGACACAAATCATTCTGAAGAGTCCCCATTCCAGACAGTTTCATGAGGAAAAAAATCTGCAGTGGCAGCAGAGTGCTTTAGAGCCATTTTCTTTTCCTAAGCCAAGCATACCCTTCTCACTGTGTTCTGGACACACCTCTGATCAAGCAAAGGAGGAGAGCTAAAAAATGTCCCAGAAAAATGGCAGCTGAAAGCAGACTTAACACCTGCATTCATTCATGTTACAGCTGGCATCCAGCCAGACTTAACCTACCACAGATTTTTATGACAGAAAAATGAACATTCGAAATCTGAACGACTGAAAAAGCTTAATCTCTCACGCATGCCAAAGTCAGGTATCAGACATTGCATACATCCGCTTTAGAACCCAGTCTAACCATATTTTAAGCTGCAACCTAATTCTCATAACTTGTTTTTAACTCTATCCAAAGGAGCTGGGCATAAACAAAAACCCTGTGAGGAATGACTGAGGGAGCTGGGAGAAAACCTTTAGAAAAAAAAACCTGGAGAAAGGGAGACTCAGTGGTGACCTTATCACTCACTACAACTTCCTGAAAGGTGGCTGTAATCAGGTGGGGGTTGGTCTCTTTCACCAGGCAGCAACTGACAGGATGAGAGGACACAGTCATAAGCTGCAATAAGGGAAAATGAAGTTGGATATTAGGAAAACTTTTTTCACAGAAAGAGTGATAAAGTACTGGAATGGTCTGCCCCGGGAGGTGGTGGAGTCACCATCCCTGGATGTGTTTAAAAAAAGACTGGATGTGGCACTCAGTGCCATGATCTAGTTGAGGTGTTAGGGCATGGGTTGGACTCGATCTTAAAGGTCTCTTCCAGCCTAGTCATTCTGTGAATTCTGTGGAAGCACATTATACAGCCAAATGATTATACAGATGTCTGTATCACTCAGGAAGTCATGTTAAACTCATAAGCACTGAGTAAAAAGTTGCTTTGACCACACTCTCTAGTCAGCCACTAAAAACAGAGCTGGGCAGGAAAAACAAACTGTAAACCCGGCAGAGCCCACCACAGCTGCTTCCAGTAGTACCAAGACAGTGCTAAATATAATGATGAGAACTTGACACAGCAATCCAAGTTAATCTGCAGTGGTAAGGCCAGACAGCCTTAGAAAAAAATCACTTACCTTAACACTGAAGATCTAGCCCCATTTTAAATCAAATTAGATTGTAAGTATGAAGAAGAATATGAATTATGCAAAAGAATTGATTTCCAAAGTTGCCATTAACTTTGTTCTGAATATTTTTTTACTACCGTATATACTGACTCAAATAAAAAAAAAAACTTAAAACAAAAAAGCAGCATGCCATCGTCTCCCAAGGGAAAGAAATAACATAGCATAAAACAAGGACAGCCAGATCATACCTCTGAGGTTTACGAATATCCCAGAGTCCCACACCTTCCTTAGAGTTGGCGGTAGCCAGTAATCTGGGTTCTACTGGATTAAACATCACACTGTGAAAGGCTGATGGGTAGTGTGCCAAGCAGAAGGGCTCTGTTGAAAAAGTTGAAATTTCAAACATAAGAACAAACAATGCATTCAACTGTTCAATGCAAGGAGTTTGGCAGCTGTATATGGAAACGGCATAACAAGATCTGAAGATATGGAGACATGTTCAAACCACTTCTCAAGCTGACACATCCAAAGCAATATAAAACCTGAAGTTTTAAAATCCACCCACGTGTACATTAATTCTGTCTAAATATGGAAAAGGACACATACTGAATTTCAAGACATCTTTTTCTTTATGGAAGGTTATCAGAGTTTAAAACTAGCTATTCAAAGATCAAATACTTGAATCTGCTTAAGGTTCATGACCAAATGCTCATCTGATAAGGACTATAGACGGAGGGGCTTCTGAAAGCTTCCCAGTAATACATGCCTGAGAGCTTCCACAGCCACTGCTGCTTACCCAAACCATAAATGCATCAGTAATTGCTTCTAAGGGAGAATAATATTACAAGAAGTAAAATAAGTTTGTATTAAATTCAGCTCAAACCAAGCTGCTAACCCTGGGGTAAAGAAGCCTATCACCTCTTAAGTGCCATACAAGCAGACAAAAAAGGTGTTCCTCTTGCATTAAAAAAAAAAAAAAAAAAAATTAACAGTTAGCTCTTGCTTGCTGTTCACACACAGAGTAGAAAACATGCTCATTCAAACTCTCCCTTTCATAAGACTGTGTTTGGACTGCTACTCTGCCTTATTTATTCCATCAAAATTCTGTCTCCATGAAGAGTGGGAAAAAGCCTTGACTCTGTTACCTTCTCTCTGTTTCTGTGAGCTTTACAGCTTTAGGCACAGTCTAATTCTCTTCCTTGTTTGTATCTTTCATGGCATGCTGCCACTCTTTCAATCAGCTAAGAAACCAGAATCAATCCCTATTTTGAGCCAGGGATTTGGCTAGACTTTCCCATTCACTGTTTGCTTTGGTGCAACTCCTGTGTCACTCACATGCTTGGGAGACAGTTATTGTCCCTATCTGAGCCGTCAAGTGCAGCACCCATAGCCTCACAAGCACCCCCAGGGCTATGACATTTTCTTTCCTCATTTCCCTCATTATCACATATGGTTAAGCAGGCAACCCTCTCAAATTCCCAATACCTTATGAAACGACTGCCTATCAAGCAAGTGAGATAGAATTAAAATTAACTTGTCTTGTTCGTACACTCCTCTCATGCTCTATTTACAAGTTCTTTCATCAGGGATTTTCCTTTTTAGTGTTTCTTTAGCAGTGATGAAAACAAAGGTCTCTGACAACAGATGAAGCTCCATGGTGCTATTCATTGTCATAAGAGTCAAAAGTAAAAAGAAGAAAAGAAGACAACTTTTGTTCTGCCTGTCTGCCCAAAGGCTTTAGGAATTGCTGTTGGTCTGCCAGCAGCTCCAAATAAGGTTTAACACCAAAACTGACCTTCTATGTTTGCATCATCAAATCAGAATCCTGCTGGGACATAAAAGGTTGTGTTATTAAAATGGCAACCCCCACTGAGAAGCAAGGGCCTGCATCAGCTAAGTGGAGAGAGAAACATCAGATTGCCAAACAAAGGAGCTGCGTTTTAAAATAAACTTTAAATTTTTCTGTATTTCCTTAGTCAAACCGTTGTCACTAATTACTGGTGCTTTCCTTTGCACCTTTATTATAAATAGATTGGCACCACAGTTTTCTTCTAGGATATCAGAAGTTGCCTTTCAGCCTGTCAAAGAGAGATTACAGGAGCTAAACTAATGAGGCACTAAGTCATTTTAATGAAGAGTAGGGGGATTACTTTTCTATTGTTCCTTATGCTCATTCACAATTGTAGCTCTTATACACTGGAGTATTAGCTCAACACCATCTTTAATAAAAATTATAAGTAGTCATTTAAGACAGTAACAGAACTGGAAAGACAAAGGCTTGCCAATCACTGGCCAAAAGAATTATGCCTCACTTTCACCCTTCTCCAAGACTCACTGTCTCGACTATCCCAGATAAATTTAACTTTTCTCTTCCTTGCCTTGCATGAATTCTTCCTAAATCAGTTACGTTTTCCTTCTAGAGATCTTACCTCCATGGGAAGACTCTCGGATGTCCCAAATAAGAACCCGGCCATCATCTGATGAACTAGCAAAGATGTTGTCATTTACAGGGCTCACTGAAAGGCCATACACTGCATCTTCATGAGCAAACACATCCAAGGTCTCAGTGCTGGAAAACAGACACAACATTATCATTCTTCCTTCTTCTGCTATTGTTTTATAAAGCAAAGCATTTACCACTTTACCTACCTAGTAATACTTTGTGACAAAGTTTCTGTAATTTCATAAGACCCTTCTCTTTAATTAGATTAAAAAACAAACAAAATACCCATGTACAGTGACTTCATGCTATGAGGAAAAAAAATCTCTCAAACTAAAACCCAAACATTTAAACCTTCAGATACTGCAAGATGTTAAGGAACACATGAGGCATTAGGTTTAAGTTTGGGAGGATGGGAAGGAAGGGAAAGAAGCCTTGGGATCTCCGGAGTCAATTTTTACTACTTAATGTAAAAAAGGAAAACAAGACAGAAGTTCATTCTTTAATACAGGTTTCTGTTTTGTCCAAAAGTTCAATTGAAGCTCACAATAGAGCAACTTTCCAGATGGTCTTTTCAGTAAGTTTTCTTTGTTTTTCAGGATAGACCAGACCTATATTTTTCCATGTGGAAAGAAGAGCAACAAACCAACAAAATAGAAATAATTCCCCCTAAAGTATATGTGGATGTCAGCTGTTGCGTAGCTATAAAAAAAGAAAAAACACATTCTCTATTTTTTCCCAATGTTTTAGGCCATCTAAAAAGATGGAATAGTGGTATAGAGAGATCAAAAACTGAAATCAGAAGATCCTGAGACTGCTCTATTCTTTTAAAGAGCCCCTTAATTTCTTTAGGGAATAAACTTTATATATGATCCCTATATCTCATGGAAGCTGCACCAAAGAGATCCCACAAAAAATCAGCATTTTGCTCACATGGCAATTGATGCTCTTAGTGGCAGATCTACCAACTCTGTCTCAGGAATCATTAATAAAAAAAGGGAAAAAAAGCAGTAACAGAAAAAGCCATTTAAAGTTATGAAAAAGTAGTTGACAGACCAAGTGTTATCATTAAAAAGATATTAACTTTCCATAGAAATCAATCAGAATTCAGTCTACTACAGTTTCTTTCAGAAGATCATACAAAATAGCCTTAGAGGAAGGAATTCTGTATGGATTACAATCGGACTTAGCATATCTAAAAAAATTGAAATCTGATAACAAACCACATTAAAAATAAGCACACATCAAAAAGTCTTGTCAAAACATCTAAACAAGACACAGCAGGAAAAAATGCGTTATATAGAAAAGTTAAAATGACAAAGATCTTGTAGAATCTTAAAAAGTCAGAACACAATAAACACCAGCATCTAAAACTGACATTTCTACATTTAATTAAAACAAGAAAAACAGAACACCAAACAAAAAACTCTCCCAAAACCAAACACACATACCCCCAAAAAACCCAAACAAAACACCCCTCTCAAAAGGCCTAAAATGTTAAATACAAAAGAAAAAAATCCCCTCAAACACTAAACAACACAGTATTCCTGAGAAATCATCAGAGCAGAAGACAAAGTTACTTTTGCCCAGCTTGCATGTAAGATTTATGCAAGAAGCAGACATAAGGTATGATGGAAGGCAGATATACGCTGAACAATTTAATGTGAAAGGCTTTGGACAAACACATCAAGAAATATGTCCATATTATGTTTTTCAGGAAACTCAAAGAAATGTAAGGGTGTATGTTTCTCTGTTCTCACATATATTTCTTCCTGCTTTTTCTTTCTCTTCTTGAGTTCATGTTAAATGAATGTTCAACACTTAAATCTATAGAAGTTATTAGTACAGACAAAAATTTTAAAGTTTTTTTACTTCAAAAGCAGTAAGCTCAGTAGACATGATGTCCAGAGAAGTCCAATTCAATACATTACCCCTACTGTATTAATCATACTTTGACTAACAGCCTTATCTTGGTGTAGCACAACAAAGCCTAATTCCCAACTCTTTTGCAGTTTAGGTAGACTATAAGTATCAAAAGCAATACTCTTCATGTTAGAGTGGAGAAACAGGCAGCTACTTCCAAAGTTTTAAAGGAAGTTAGGTAGGCCAAGCACATGTCATCTTAAACACAAATCAGGTGAGTCTGTTGAAAAACAAGAAGTCTGTATGTTCCAACAGTTGTTTATGTGCCAGAACAATCTACTCAGAACCTACTGTGCTTTCTGCAGGAAAGCATATATATTTAATAACCATTCTCTTTCCAGAGGTCAAAATAATACAGAACCCAAGTGCTGAAAAAGAAAATGGGGTGATGGGGAAAACTTCATTCCAGTTATGAATTTAGATAAATAAAAAGCAAATTTCAATATTACATAAACACTGTTCTCCCAAACCATTAATTTAAAACAGAAAATGCCTCCAGCGAGTTGACACTAAAGGAGTTCTTGAAGCAGTGGAAACACAAACAGTATATTTACCTTTCAACATCATGGAGTATAACTTGCTCATCATTGCCTAAAAAGAGAAATATAAGCAATTAACACCATGTTCTAGTGGTTAAAAAGCATTATGGTGAAAAAAAGCCCCAATCACCTTTTTTTAAAAAAAATTACAATTTCAAAACCAATATTGAAACAGTGAAGACCAGCTACGTGGTTACCCTCTGCTCAGTTATATGAAAGGTCCCATGTGATATTGTCAGTCATGACCAAATGTACCAATCTCTTTCATCTGCTACTGCCCAACAAATAATTCTATTTAAATACGCTACTTACCATTCTTTGTCCAGTTTGAGCTTAACTTTTGGGAGATTTGCAATAAAGATTATAACATGAAGCAGCGGAACACTTTAAACTCTGATGAAAATACATCTTTCTTCCTGCTCAAAGGATGCTCCATAAAAAGATTGTGGAAGGTGGAAAGAGGTGTCATGAATGAAATGCACGTGGCTCCCCGATCAAATACTGCCAGATAACACTGTCAGCACTCAGGGTTTTGCAACCGTTGAGAAGTCATGAATGTGACAGCCAATGTAATTTTTCCTCTATTAACAAAAACCAAATCAAGTAACCAGACAATCATGTCACTTTTCTTTGATCACTCCAATTGAATACAATGGAAACTAACCGCATGTGTGCAGGCTAAGAGGGTCACAGTCACCAAGTAATTCCAATAGCTCATGCAGAGTTTTTCAAGCTATAACAACAGATTTTTTTTTTTTAGCCTCTGTGCTGAATATTTTATTACCTAAATTTGGCACCTCCTCTTTAGAAATATTTAAGGACACACATACTTTTATATTTAATTCAGAAAAAAACCTAAAACCAGATAGCCTGCAAAGTCATATTTCTATGCTCTGTATATCTTTGCAATGTAGAGTTGTGAAGCTTTCCTAATGAATACTAAAGACAAGAGGTTCAGAAGGAGCAAGATTTCATGTTATGATTCTTAAATGTTCCTTTCACTCAGTTTTCATTTATCCCATACATATTTCAGTTGTATTCTGTCTCAACAGAGAAATATGAGAAAGTTTCTCTTTGACTAGTGAGGTATGAGATTTTCTACAACCATTTGCTCTTTGCCCAGGCTCCTAGTAAAATCGTGCCAGCCTTAGATTACTGCAGTAGCTCATCTTTTCCACGGTACAATAAACAAGTCATTTAAGTGTAAGTATCCTTTGGTCATTAATTGTATTTGGAACTGCCCATTATATATTATTGCACACTGTTTATACCTAGTCAAACTACTCTGGTGCCTTCGTATTTCACCAGGGAAAACACAGCCTAGTTTCTCCAATGACAAAATTTCCTCCAGCAGACACTCCTGGCTCTTCAGTCTCCATCCAGTATGAACAAAAGAATCATTCCAGTTGCCTGGTTTCAGGCATCCAGTCATCATGGGATCAAATTCCCTTCCATCACAAGCTCCAAAATGGGAAAGAAAGAATGAATGGAGAGTGGAATAACCACTGTTTTCCTCTGTTCTGTGAGTGGGAGGAGAAAGTGGTGACAAAAATCTAACCACGAACTGGATGCTTCTGGTAAGGATTCATCCCTGCAGAAAACATCACTGCTGTTCAGCCTGGGGAGGGCTGCCACTTACAGTGTTTTTACTTTAACACTGGAGAGTTCATTCTTCATTGAGACTAACTGGGTTGTAATTGTGTACACAACTGTGTCATTTACAATCTCTCTTGTTTTTATAACTGCAGTTACAACAATCAGAAAGATGGGAAGAATCTGCCATTCCCTTCAGTTATACTTGTCAGGGTGAAATATGCAGACCATATGCAGAGGAGCACAGTTAAGGTGGCCTAAACCCCATATCCGTCATATAAGCACTAAAAAAAAGCAAATTCCATTTCCTGTAGGTTTATTTCAGCTTCTCATATACCTAACATTAGGTGCAAAGGAAAGAAAAGTCCATGCAGTTTACTAGGAACAAATCTTGCATTTCAAATGCTGCTCTGGTCTCAGTGTGTGTGAACAAAGAAGGGCAAAAATATTCTGCAGAGATGGAAACTTCTTTGGGACAGTGTTTTCCTCCAGAGATTATATGTAAAACATTGTCCACTCAGTTCCTGCCTTCCATTTTTGTAATGGCTACATGGGGTGCTTGCTCCTTCAAAGCAAAGAGCTCTGAAATTCTTTGGATGCAATCCAATTTGTACTGAAGTGGAAAATCCCTTCTCCACTATTATCAAGAGTTGCTTTAGAGAAAGGTCATCAGATCTAAAGTCATTAGTCATTGGCAGTCATTTATTTACAGAATAAATTGAGTTCTGCATAATTTGTGCTAGTTTACATATTCTAATTTTTAGTTTTGGGTTTTTTTTAAGTATTCCAACTTCTACAATTTAGATACAACTCCAAACTCAGGTGTGGGTGTGGGTGTCTGTGTGACAACCAGTAGATTTCAGAACCCACAATTCTTTCAGATTTTTTAACAATCTCCCAGAACATCATTGAGTGAATAAATATAGCTAGCCCCATTTTACCAACAGGGATAAAACAGATGGTACATCTAGGCCATGCAGCAAAATGACTCTTTACAAGGGATCCAAGAGTCAGACTCACAGCCCTTGCATATGAGCTCACTGAATCTTGATAGAGCAGTTGAAAGAGTTCCTGAGTCCTCCAATGGAAATAATTTCTGGCAGAGGCACAGTGTTTTTATGCAAACTGGAGGAGGAAAGATATGAGAACGGCCAGTTTCTCTGTGCATCAGCTGTCACAGCTCATCTAACCTGGCATCTTAGCAAAAATCCACCATAATCAATTATATAAATCTTTAACTGCAGGTGTTAACCTCAGTAACAAGGTACAATCAAGCCACTCTTCTGCCTTTCTATGAAAACAGCAGCCTCTGACAGCAAAGCCCAATGGACAGAGGGCTGAGCTGGACATGAGAAAATACCATTACAGCTGGTTAAGCAAGATTTGGCACACTCCATTCCTCAAATATTCATGTAAGGTTCCATTTGTCTGAATTCAAGCTAAAGTAAAACAGATTCTGGCCCAAAATCACTTGTGCAGATATATTCATTTGAAGACAGTAAGTACTGCTATTTTTACTCATAAAACAAACAGCAGTCCCCAGAATAAGAAGATAGGCATCACTATTTGACAGTCTAGGGGGTTTATTCCACCTGAGAAGTATAACTGAATCATTTAATCCTTGAAATCTGACGCCAGCTTAAGCTTTGCCATGTTATTTTGGTTTTTTTTTTCTAAGGGATATTATAATTTTAACACAACACTGAAGCTTCCACGATTCACATGCACTCAAAATCAATCTCTAGCACTGATTTACAGTTGACAAATCTTAGGTCAAAAAGGTAATGAAGGGCTTGGACCAAGTAGTCTCATAGTACCCTGAAGTCAGTCCAGCTGTATGTTAATGGACATACTGATGAGAGATACAAATTCTCATCCGTTCTGTGACCACATCCATTAGTGGAAATGAAGTACAGCAGAAAATGGCACTTGACAGCATTGACACTCTTGTGCCTTTTTCTTCTCAATTTAATTTTCCTCCCTACCTCAACACTTTAAAAAATCAAGTGGTGAAATGGACCTAAATTACATAAACTATTACCCCAGAACAAGTACATGTCCACTTCCCTTATCTTAGTTTTAAGATCGAATTAAACTTTCTATTAAAAAGTAGATTTATATTAAAAAGAGATGAGAGCATCAAGGGTTATCAGAGCCCAATGTGCCAACAGTTCTAAAAGGCAGAGGCTTACCTAGTAAGAATTGAAACAGGGTCTAAGAAAACATGATCCACCAATAGATGGCAACAGTCCTTCATGAGCCATCTAAGGGTGCATTGAAATTAGATCGTAGCAGAAAAGATTTTCAAGCATCAGGCTTCAATGCCCGAGAGAATGCAGGGTCTGCTTTTAGTACAGCTAACAGGGAATAACAAAGACAATGTTTTCCACTGTCTTTAGCACAAGTAGAAGCAGACTGGACCCGGGATTCTCTCGATGGTTCAAGACACGATGAGCTTACACCAGGGTTAAAAAAAAGGCATGACAAAATTGAAAATGTTGTGCTAGCTAAAGGATTCCTTGTTCCCAAAAAAATTACAATTGGTGATTAAGAATACCTTCCAGATCTCATGTGGGGCAGGATCTCACTCATGGCTTCTACTCCAAGGCATTCACAATACATATTTATGTGAAAGCAGGGTGCTCTTCCTTCCTTACCTCCAGAGAACACTTTTGTATTGCCACTGTTGAAAGCTAGGCAGAAGATGTTAGAGTGATGCTCCCCTTTCAGCTGAACTGGTTTGACTCTTGAGTGGATAGCTTCTTCCATATGCCAAAGTAAGACTCGGCGGTCATCCCCTCCTGGAAGAAATGAAGGAAATGTGCATTGCTGCCTGAGCCATGCATAAATTGATTACAGGCAAATTATTTAACTCTGCAGCTATTCAGAAAAAGCTTTGCTAAAACCTTAATTAGCATAAAAAATGTATGCCTTTTAGGATATATAGACACACATTTACATTAAGATGTCATGCAGTCAGGTATTCAATTAAAATTAATGAAAACAGAGCAATCAGCAGGAAAAGTTTGAATTAAACAGCTGCCATTCTGCCAACACATAATGACAACCTATAGCAACCTGGAAACTCAGAAATTTACTGCTATGTAAAATTCCATGGCAAGCTTTAGATGAATTACATGCCAAATTCACATACACATGTTGGCAAAATGCTTCCACTCCAACTCCTTGTTGCCAGCATTGCTTATGTTATTCATAAAACACGAACTTTTTCCCCCTTTCACTGACAACTATATATCCTAAAGCAGTCTTTGCAAAGCCTTCATAGCATGGGTTGGCTCAGGACTGAAAAAAGAATTTTAAAAATTTACTGAAGCATTTAGAATTCTTCAGCATGCAGTTATATCAGGCTTCTAGACCTGTAAAGATTAAGACAGACGTTTCTGTGAGGTGAAGTCCTGACAAAGAGAGGACCTGGAGAAAGGAAGTTCAACTCTCTTGCTTTACATCTTGCTGTACTCCTAATTGCTTGCCTACATGCAGTTCTCAGTTCACAGCTCTATACATAAATGTATTTAAGTGCCTCCTTCTCTGCCTGGCAAACAGTCATATATAAAATAAACATTAGACTGTTCATGCTTCAACTGCATTAAGGTATTATTTATTAGGAAAAGAAAAAAAAATCAAGATACTATTGTATTGGTCAGCATTCTCAGCAGCAATTTTGAATGCCTGTAAAATCTGAGTAAGGTTTCTTCAAGTCAGACTCAAAATATTTTTGGTATCTGTCTTTTATAACAAATGAAAGAGAATGGCATCACAAGTGAAAAGTGATACCAGAAATATGCTGATTACAGTTAAATCATTTTAAATCATTTAACTGATTCTCTGCACAACCAAAAGCCTAAACTCAGAGCCTTTTGAGCTTCTATCCAGAGGATAAAGGCATCAAAAAGAGAGAAAAGAAACCAAAATTACTTGGCCTACTGTTTACTTACAACAAAGGTAAATGCATAAATAGATTTTATTACTACTGTTAATCAGGTTTCTTAGAACTTTTCATATCATGTTGCTATTAAGAAACTTTCCCATGAAACTGAGTTGTGTCAAACATCCTACAAGTAAACAGTCTCTCAGCCTTTGAGTCTCCTAATAGATTTTATGACACTTTGATAGACAGAACAGCAGCATGTTATGATTACCCATGCTCCATGAAATTGTGTATTCCTCCTCCTGATTTTGTACTTCACACATCAAGCAAGAGTACATGATACAAAGATTTGTGATGCATTTGATAGCTACTGAGAACGAGTCAAATTTGATGGATCAAAAATCTCACAGTAATTTATGGTCAACTAAACTGATGGAAACCTATATTCCTTTCTGACTAGAAATAGGAGAGAAAGTTGTATTGGCACTCTAGTGATTGCAGATGAGCTTGTAATAAGGAGACATAGAAATAAATGAGTATCAAAACATATGACCACATTATTCAAGTTAAGATTAAGAAGTAACTGTCACACTGAACATGACTGCTTCCCAAAGCTGCCAACCACCACATCATAATGTTATCACTACCTGAAAAACTATTTAAGCAACATTTAACAAAGGTGAGCACCAACATTGCTTCTATCAGACTTCATTTATTGCCTTCTGTAAAAGACATTTCAGGGCAAAACATAGTAACATATTGTTGTTATTTGTCACCATGGAAAACCAATTTGCAAAACCACTGCACAAAGTCTACACATCCTCCTACCTAACAGCACAGCCATCTAGGTGTCTCACTTTAACAGTAAACTCATAATCATTTCCACCAACCACTGTCCAGAGACAAAAAAAATAATTAAGATATCCACATAAAACAAACATTACTGTTGTTCCCAGCACACATACAGTATAGTAGGAATAGAATAATTAGCAACCTGTGCAGAAAAGTGCTTGATAGCGTGAAAAGTTCCCACTACCTTGTCTTTTATAAGCTCCTATGCCTTAGTGCCTGTTTGCCTTGGAAACTACTTTTTCTGTTGAATACAAATGTCTCCCTCTCCCCAGACAACTAGATCTCCACGAAACTTTGGTGGTGGCACGTTCCATATCTTAAGAGTTTTTAAATGCTCCCCACACTGATGCAGCGTTGTCCCTCCTCCATCTATGTATTTTCTTGTACATCCTTGTCTTTGAGAACTTCTACACCTGCTCACTCCTCAGTTTTACTCCTCTCACATCCCACTGAGACATAAAATTTTAACAAAATAAAAACATTAACAGTGTTGAAAGTGTGTTCCCTTCTAATTCCAATTCAGCTAGTCTAGAAATACTTCTGACTCAAGGCCAGTTCCACCAGAAAGAAAAAGTACCCAATGCGTTTGACCACAGATGATTTGTGGCAAACAAGACACTTCAGCAATCCCTACATCCTCACACAAGAGAACAAGCAGTGTTCAGTCACAAATAATGCCCAAGAAAAGGCAAGTCTTAAGTGACTGAAACCAGCAAATGCGATCTTCATTACCCAAACCTGACTCCTACCATAAGAGGGAAGAAAGGAGGGAGGTGCACATGTATGGGCAGGTATACAGGGAGAAAGTAAAGAAAATGTGAATAAATAGTGTTTATGTTCTGTAGGAAGGTGCTGTGATTCATCAGACACAAACTGCATACATATTATGAAACGCAAGTTACAAGTCTGAGAATTATAGGAAACTTCAGGTCTGTAGCACTTGTTCTGTTTGGCAAATGCAGATTAATTAAAATGCTTTCAATTTATGGTGAATGTATTGTGCATGTACATCAGTTCTACAACTGAAGCAGAAGCCACACTCCTAAAACTTCCTAAAACAATACAGAGCAACAGGTTTATCGTATCTGCAAAACCTGGATCTATGGCTTCATATGCAAACACCTCAGTCAGCAAGGCTCCACATGTGGATTTTCTGGAAACTGAAGATCCACAGAGAACTTGTAATTTTTCAGTCCATGGTGTCAGAAACAGTAAGTTTGACAGCTATAATGAGGAAACAGCTTCACTTTCAACTTCAACTTAGTTTGCAGAAATCATTTAGGACTGGATGACTGACAATTTGAAAAGTAGAAGTTTGTGTGACCCAGATAAGAACTACACAATGCCATTCTACACTTATTTTTCAGAAAGAAACCACATTTTAAAAGATTTAATTAATCAAGTACTTCAGTGCTCCTTAGTGCTCCTTACAGGAGCCTGTAGAAACATTCAAAACCAAAGAGACACAAGAATAGGAATCTATTTGTTTTAGACCTAAAATAGTTTGAAGGGGGCCAGAGCACACCCTTGCCAAAAGTAAATCTAGTCCAAACAGTATCTGTATAGCTCATGAAACACACTTGAGCTCCTATGTACTAACAGAAGCACTTCAAAATCATACCAGTCAGTACTGAAAAACTGCAGTTTTAAAGTGCATTAACCTTGCTGGTTGTGGACAAAACTCAAGACCACTACTCCCCTTTATCTCCCATATACCAGGTCCATTTGCTAAAGAATCTATAAGGCAAGTGGGCAATACTTCTAAATCATAACACAAAAGATTAGTCATATTGCTTGTATCTACTTCAGAAGTTGTATGAATCACAGAAAGCAGGATTAGATGGTATTTCAGGAAGTTGATCACTTAGTTGGCCTTGGCCAAAGGCAAAAGGTCAGGCTCTGTCAGAATTATTCCCAGAAGACAAGTCTCTAGATTGTTCCTAAAAAAACACTGCTGAGGTAGATTTCACACTCTCCTTAGGCAGCCTATTTCAGTTTTTCATTATCCTTGCTGTTAGGCAGATCACCCTATTGCATCAAGCCTGAGGGTGCAGTTTGACATTACATATAATCCCACTGCCCCTTGCTCCTGGCTACTTTCCCTTCCATTGGATTCAGTGGCCATTCAGGCAGGAGGTAAGTTAAAGAAATGGACCTGACAGAAAATCAAAATCAACTGACAAACACACCATCCCTACCTATTCAGTCTCCCTGATCATATGCTTCCATCATACCAGTTCCAGACTTTAAACTACTAAAGTGCCATGGTGCAAACAATGAAAAGGAGAAATAAGCGAATGAGTTACGGGATGAAGGGTAAGTGCAAGATCAATCAGCACTGTAAAATCCTTCTTCCTATAATTTGAGACCATTTCTTCATTTTGTTCCCAGCAGACAAAAAAAGTTTACAATTTCACATAATAATAATTAAAAACACCTTTATGCAGCTCAGGACTTGTGTTTCTACTCAGCTGTTTTTTCTATAGACTAAAAAAGAGGCCCTTTTCTTTCACTGTTTCGTTCTTCTAGGCCTCTGATCATTCTTCATGCCCTCTTCTGAATTTTCTCAGTTTGGGCACATCTTTCTCAAAGTACAGTGCTCAGAACTGAGCACAGCACTCCATTTGAGGCCCCAACAGCACCACAGCAGGTTTACTTCCCATGCTTTGTCATGTCTAATCATATCTGCATTTTGATATTTATGTATTTGGGTTCTTTTCTGTGTGACTGTGGGCTAGTCTCCATGATGTATTTGTAGAGTCGGCCATTCTTATTCACATGCTGCAGGTTGCACTTGTCCCCCTCAAAACACATGACATTTTTTCCTATGTAATGTATCTTAATTAACTTGAACTTCAACTCCTATCCCCTAAAATTACTGCTCCCTGATCCTATCTTTCCAACGAAATTTTATAATTTCTCAGACATTAATTAAAACATGATGTAGTAACTGAACCTAATATCCCTCATCACACAGAATTCTGCTTGATACAGACTAAGACCAGAGCATTGCTCCTTAAAACATACTTAATACACAATCCCCTTATTCAGAAGTAATACTCCACAACATTTGCTAAAGTTATTTAATTCCTCTGTTTTAGGCTTGTGTTCCCCCAGATTTATGCAAAAACTAAATGACAGATGCATTTCCAATACTCTCTGGCAAACTCACAAATTAAGGATCATAGAGCAGCTATTAACTTCTGCATTATCTGGTAGGAGGAAAAAGAAAGCCAAGAGAAGAAGAACACTGGCATGGATTAAGTAAGTCCCTGATTACAGTACTTTCCAGAAGTTATCTTGAAAATGCAGTTTAAAATATGCAAAAAAAAAAAGTGGGAGGTTCTGATAAAGATACTCATGTTTGTAAAAGATAGCAGCCATGAAAAATGACAGTCAGATAAACAAACTGGAAAACATATCCAGCGAATCTAAGGATGGGAGAAAGACTATTACACAGACCAAGAAAAGCTGAGTTTTAAGAAGTCAAATTGCAGGAGATGCTTGGCAAATGTGAGGGAAACAGCTGGTTGCATACCATTGCATGTGATTTTAATTTCCATGCAAGGACAGTCACATGTTTCTCAAATTGTTAAAAGAAAAGAAAAACAAACACTATCTAGTACATAAAGTGTTGTAAAGACACATTTTGCCCAATAAAATCTTTCAACTCTGTCTAGAAGCAAGTTTTAACCAATTTCAACCCACTTAGACATTTTTTATATGTTAAGTTTTCCTCTTCCCTTGCATCACTCTACAGGTAGTTTTTTCTGCTTGTCACACTGCATTTTCTCCTGAGTGTCCACCTCTTCCTTCCAATTATGTCAATTTTTAAAAAATTCCTGTCCTTATGTCAGTCCCTTCTCTGAGCACCCCATCCCAAAACATTAATCTCTGCCCTTCTTCCCCTCTCTAAAGTGACACTGTTGAGTTTCACACAGGTACAGAAAGAATCTCCAGACTGGCCCTCAATTCAATCTGTGGACCTCAACTTTTTTACTTTGAAACATGGTTAAGAACAAAAATAAATACTATTAAACATGTACTTTCCAATACAAGATTTAAGAAGTTAAGATACCAAAAAGTTTCAAACATGCTTTTGGAGGGCCTGCTGAGGCTTGTCTACACCAAAGTTCTCTCCAAAATCCTAACAGGAAAATTATCTCTAATTGCAATATAACCCTGTTTAAGCAGTCTGAACTGTTTACTGGAACAGTAATCATTAGCCTTACAGACTTGCTTCTGTGAGACACATTAAAAAAAAAGAAAAAAAAA
>VYXF01002413.1:309541-338044 GCA_013397295.1 Polioptila caerulea
GAGTGACTTGTTGCTTCGGGGGCGCTCCGGCAGGTGCCCGGGCCGTGCCCGGGGTGCTGGAGCGACTGTGCAGGGCTGGAGTAGCATCGCCACCCGAACTTCTTTCTGCTTGTGGGGAAGAGTGCGCAAGCACAGCCCCTTAGAAACAACGTGGTGGGTTGGGGGGATAGGGATGGAGGGGCGGGATTGATTTCAGTTTACGGAAGGGGTACTAAGCTTCTGTTTGATAGAGGGACAGCTATATTAAAAATAAGATCCCGCTTCTTCAGGGCTTTTCAATGCCTGAAGAGCCATTTGACCCTAGTATGGATGTGAATGTAATAGATAAATGCCTGTTATTTACTAATGCGTGAATGGATATGCTTATTCTGCAGCAATTTCATTTGGACCTTGTTTAGGGCGATCTAGTTAAAACTGAACTGAAAGATGTTGATGACTGTGACTAGTTTATTTTTGGAATAGCAGAGTTTGTGGAAGCACCAAATTGCTCCAGTTTAATTTAATGGATTCCCTTTAAAGTTTTTAGTGGTGTGATGAACAGCAGCATTCAGTCTCTTCCTGCCCAATCCATCACTGGAGCAGTCTGTCCCCAGTCTATCAAAGTGGGACCCAGATCTTTTATCTGTTAGGATCACAAGTTGTGGCTAGGACCTTGTTATGATACTGTTGCACATGTTTAATATCTCTAAACATATTTGATTAAGTTGGCTTTATTTTATTCTTCTCTTATTTTTTTCTGCAGGCCATGATGAAATCCCACAATGCCGTTTTGAGAGGGTGAGGTGAAGGGGAGAAAGGGCAACAAAAAATGGCCAAGCAAACAGCCGTGACAATTACTTTGGCGACCCTGCTGGGTGTTGCACTGGGGGGCCTGGTTTTGTGGAAAGCGACCCAGCGTCGGAAAGGAAAAGCACACTGTAGTAGTCAGCTAGAGGAAGCAACAGTAAAGTCAGGAGATGAGAAACTCCTTAAAGCAGAGGATAAGAAGGTGCTTTCCTTCTTCAGATCTCCCACCTTTTTCTGGCTAGAGAGGACCCTTAGTGCAGACATAGTGATAGTTTCAGAGCAGGAGGAGTGGGATCATGTTGAACCATTGCTGAAGAAGGAGCTGGAGAAGTGGCCGGTTCTTGGAATTGATTGTGAGTGGGTGAGTGATCAAGAAGCACCTCTCCCTCCTTTATATTGCAAATAGCATGGGGAAAATCATTGAAGATGGAGCAATTCCTTTGCTTAAACAGATACCACAGGGCTGACTATTGAAACTGTGATTGTCTGTCATGATGGCAGTGAAGTAGCAGCTAATTTTGATTCTTCTTACATTTAAACATGCTAAGTTTTTAATTCTCCTGATGTATTTGCTTTCTGAGTTCCTGTGATAAATCGACTTTACAGTTGTATGGCTAAATATAGCAGTAAGTGTTTTGTGTAATATCTCTTTAAAGGTAGTTTACTAGAGGTAGTTTGGGCTTACACTATTTTAAATCCAGCTACATATTTAAGAAACTATGCTGATGCATAGATAAAACTCACTGGGACAGCCAGAGAACAAAGTTCCTCTTCTGCTTGTACATTTGTATGTGTGATATCTCAAACAGGCTTAAAGTAATTTATAAAGCCTGGTTTTGCCATTGTTTTGACTGGAAATTTATTCACCCCATAGTCATTAATATAAACCACAGTTTAATAATGTATTTGCCATAAATATTTATATAGTGGGTGGCTTTGTGCTGATGTGGATTCAAAAATGTTTCTGATTTCTTCCACCAGCTCAGCTATGAAGGGGAAGGGTGAAAGGGGGAAAGATTCTCTTGTAGGAATGTGGCAAGAAGTAGCTTGGGGACAATAATACTGTAAAAAAAGACCTCATAACTTGCAGTGAATTTTTAGAGACATGTAACAATATTTGACTGTGCAAACTGATAAGTATTTCCTGCTTTCAGTGGCCTTTTTTGCAATTTCCTTCAGCTCCAGTATTACTAATAATATGGTAACCTGTACTCTCATTTTTTACTTCATTACAGATATCTGTGGAGGGAAAAGCAAATCCTGTATCCCTGTTACAGATGGCTTCTTCCAGTGGCCTCTGCATTCTTGTTCGGTTGCCCAGGCTTGTTGCCAGTGGCCAGACTCTTCCAAAGACCCTGTTGGACATAATGGCAGATAGTGCAGTGTTGAAAGTTGGGGTAGGATGCTGGGAAGATGCTTGCAAATTGCTTCATGATTATGGTCTTCCAGTCAAAGGGAGCATGGATCTCCGGTATTTAGCCATGAGACAGCGGTAAGTGCCTGAGGACAGAGGTAGGTCCGTTTGAGGCATCATTTGAGTTGGAAATATTTCTTAGGTGATTTACGTAAGCTGAATGATAACAAGCTGGTATGTCTCAGTCCTTAGGGTGGCTTTGAGAACGGCCATTGATAGCTGCCACCCAAGATCATGTCATGCTTCTATTCTGTGGCCTTAATGGAAATGAAATCTTCATGAGGATTTCATTTGCCAGTTGTGTCCGTTAGTCTTCTCTCACTGACTGATACCTTTGTGGACTTCTGCGTATCATGCTTCAGTTTTTAAGAAGTCCAGTACAGTGATGTAATGCAGTGAGAATGAACAGTGTCAGCAGATGTTTGAATACACTGCCAGGAACTGTGAGTTGAATGTGCTCAGGGCACATAAGTGGAACTGCTGAATTTCAAGATTTCTTGAAAAATTACTGAATAAACTGGTTCTAATTTTCTCTTTTAGTAACAATTCTTCTATGGAAAGGTTACATTTGTGATGCCATTTTCTTATCTTTCACTCTTCTAAAACAAGATGTTTTACTTGGAAATGTTCTTCACGTACGGTTATATGTTTGCCTGGGTGTGGTGTTAGTGATCTTGGACATGGGTTTGCTGACCTGTTGGAACCTTTTTAGCACTGAAGATGGACTTCTTGTCTCTAATGGCCAGGATTCTTCCATGTCATTCCTGGTTCTTGGGCTTCTCATGAATCCCTCGGACAAGTGGTCCATCACTGTATGATGGACCTCTTTAGTTCAGAAGTGAGTAGTTCAGAGCTAAACACTCCAGCCCTAAATTCTACTAACTCCCAGCCTTGCCTGCTTTGCATATTGCGGACACGAGACAATTACTGAATCTAGAAAGGACATTTTAGTAGAGGGGAAGGGGAGGCCCAGTAAAGCTGACAGGCAGCTGTGTGCTGTTTGAGTCATGCATCATGTGCATTGTGTTCTCGCAGGTTCAGGCTTTATGAGGCCATCGGAATTTGCAAGAGTCTATAGTTCCATTTTTAATATGTTTGTTTCACTTTCTTGGTTGAACTGAAGGAAGGATCTGCTTCACAACTGCCTTAGCCTTAAGTCTTTAGCTGAAAAAGTCCTGAACTTCCCACTTGACAAGTCTCCTCATGTGCGTTGCAGCAACTGGGAAGCAGAAGAACTGACACAAGACCAGGTGTGTTCTCCACTTTAACTTTTTATTTTGGGAGGAAAAGTAACCTTCTTGGTTGAAAAAGAGGCTTTACAACAGGGAGATCTGAGCCTATTCAAATTATACCTCAAAACCTTATGTCTGGTAGGGCCTAAAGTTAATTTCAGACTCACTGCCTGCATTTTTCTCCTTTTCCATGAAGATAGTTTTCTGCTATTCTCCCTGGATTCTTTACCCTTGTTTTCCTTTAGTCCTGAAAGATCTATGAGACAAGATCCCTTGAAGAAGTGTTTCCAAAACCTCACCTTATTATTATTTTCTTCAGTCTGCAGCAGTCGGTGCAATATTAGAGAGACACTGGAAATCTTGTTCACCTTTTTTAGAGCATTGTTGTTTTCCCCGACTGCCCAGTTCCTTGAGTCGAGCTGTACATGGCTGCAGAAGCAATGACCGGCAGAGGGAGTGACAGGACAAAAAACAATGCTGAGTATTCAGCCTGTGTGCCAAAGGGAACCTTTTAGGAGGGAAAGATTGGTGGGGTAGGAGGATGTCTGACCTAAATATATTTTCAGTTCCTGTGGGCACTACCCCAGGTTAGTGGGATGTGGTGATGTTATGAAAGTGCCACTCAACTGGCAAAACTTCATGTGAACTTCAAAAGGAAATGAATCCAGTGTTTGGTTTTACTGTACCTTGTGCTAAAGACAGATAATGTTGGGAGTATTTGCTGTTTTTCAGTATCCTTGTTTCTGTGCTTTTCTGCAGGTTCTCTATGCTGCTAGGGATGCCCAGGTCTCAGTGGCTCTGTTCTTCCATTTGCTGGGATTTGCCAGCCTCCCTGCTACATCCGAAGGTGAAAACTCTATCACTGCTTGGGAGAAAGCACGAGGTAAATGCCAGGGCTTGGTGGATATCCCATTCCGAGGAAAAAAGAGTGGCAGCACCGGAGAGAAGAGTGGAGAGGGACATTCCCCTCAGAAGACAAAGAATCGGAAATCTTGGGTGAATGGCCAGCCCTCTGGCAATCAGCAAATGAGAGATCCACGGAGGCAGAAGCGAAAGCCTCTGGGTGTGGGATATTCTGCACGGTGAGTTTATGAGCACATTTTGCTATTTGCATTGCATATGGAAAACCCTGAGGGTTGACTTATGCTCTAGTCGTTAAACAAAGTAGTTCATATGAGCTAGGAAAGGGAACACAAGACCTGACAATCTTGGGGGTCAGATCCTGTTTCTGTTTTCCTCGTTTTCCTCTAGGTATTGACAGTGGGGGCAGCACTTGGATCTCTACTTAGACCATGAGCAAGTTGAGGTTTTGTCTTTAAGTTTTGCCTTTTCTTCTTTCTCCTGTGGAAGCATTAGCCAGAGAGCAGAGTCCTAGCAGGAGGCAGTTGGCTTTCCAGGTGTTATTCTTGGGTGTCTAGGATGTCTTGAGCAGGGCCAGGAGATGGGCTCAGTGATACTGGTGGGTCTCTTCCAACTCAGCGTATTCTATGATAGTGCTGCCCAAACAGCTGTGCCCTGTCTTCTCCAGGGAAAAGGTGGCAACTGCATAGAGCTTGATTGCCATCCTTGCGGGCAATTTTTTGGAGTGATTCCTAAATTCATATGGACTTCTGCTAGCATGACTTCAGTTGTTTTTAAATGATAAACAAGTTGGAAAAGTTGCTTTAAGCTTAGTGGATTAGAAAATGTGGGGTATCTGTATATTTGGTTTTGTTAGGATACAGTCTAATAAAATTTATCACTGGACATAACTAAAGTTATATGTAATTATCATTGGGAAAGAAATACATTTTTGTATTTGTTTTCTTCTTTTTAAGTTTATTGGATTGGCAATGGATAAATTTTAGTGTAGTCCATAGTATTGATTTCATTAGCAGTGATTAACAGTATTGCGTTTTACAGTGCAAGTCCCTCATATTTTTTTAAAATTTTTTTAAAATTTTTGTCATTTGACACCTATATGATACAAAACAGGAGGACTGCATCTCATGGGAGTATTAAAATTTAAACAAAATTACGTTTCAAGATAAATTAAGACCTCCCATATATGTTTATTTATTTTTTGTTTTTAATTGTGCTTGACTTCATGAGAGATCTGTAGACTCACTGCTTTTTACAGTATTTAGAGCAATGTGGCTGTGGTCTGTAATAACACTGGATGTGGTTTCAAAAGTCCTTTTCCACTCTTCCTTTCTGTTTAAGTCTGTTTAGTTTTAATGTTTATTCATTTAGAGTCGGGAAGTACTGAAATTATCCTGGTGACTGAGTTGAGCTGTTGATGCTCAGTAGAAGGAGACCTCTTGTATCTTTTGTTGGGGTTTTTCCCCTCACAGACCTCAGTAGAAATAATTTTGTCAGATTACATAGCCTGTGAATCAGCCTTTTTAGCTGGTAGAGTTCTGCTGAGTACTAATTTGTACAATCTCACTGTAGAGAGGAAAGGAAACTTTTCGGCAGTGTATTGTGACATGTCTTCCAGGTCCTCTCTGAGCCCAGCCTGCTCCATGCTTCAGTTTTGTTTCATGGAGATTGGCAGAGTCAGGAAATGTTTTCTGCAAAACAGAGCCCTTCCACACACTGCCACAAACTACCAGAGACTGCTCAAGCAGGATTTCTTGTCACTGCCAAAGGTTGGAGCCTGTGTTTGAGGGCATCAGTTCAACTTTGTTTTTCTCCTGAACTCCTGTGTTCAAGTTCCCATTGCTGCAAGAGTGTTTTTGGACCATTTCTATTGTGTGAATAAAGGCATTGCTATTCACACTAAATTTTAGAAAAGTTTTCATAATAAAACATTAAAATCCAGGCTTAGGCAGCTGATCCTTGAAACTGCCTTGCCTGTAAGTTGATGCTCTCCTTGAGCTTATTCTTAGCTCATCGTCCTTTGTGATTTCAATTCTCTTTTGTTTTCTAATTAAATTTTTTTAAAATGCTGTCTTCATTGATGGCACCTCTTGAAAATTTGGATTCAAGAGTTACAATTCTGTTGGCAGCAGGAGAGCAAAGGTACCTTAGATTCAGTTGGTGAACCCTGGATAGATTAGAAGTACTGCTTCCCTGAGCAGCAGCCTATGGAGTCTCAGCAGCCTCAAGTTTGTGTTTAGGGGTACTCTGTGATTTGGAGAAAGCTGCCTGAACTGTAGTGTGGCACACAGGGCTATAGAAAGCTCTGGAGTTTTTTGCATGCTATTATAGCTGCTGTAATACTGCCCTTGTTTCACAGAAAATCTCCGCTGTATGACAACTGCTTCCTGCATGCACCAGATGGACAGCCCCTGTGCACTTGTGATCGCAAGAAGGCTCAGTGGTATTTGGACAAGGGGATTGGAGGTAGGCATACCAGTTTTCCTGTCGGTATGCAGCTCTCCCCCTTCTCCCCCTTCTCTCCCTTCTCTCCCTTCTCTCCCTTCTCTCCCTTCTCCCCCTTCTCCCCCTTCTCCCCCNACTGGGATGACTCTTAGGTTTTAGCATCATTATTTTAGCTTTCCTATACAATTTGTCTTGAATATTTTCTCTTTGCCTGTATCCTTTTAGAGCTAGTTAGCACAGACCCTTTTGTTGTGAAGCTGCGGTTTGAGCCTTCAGGACGTCCCGAGTCTCAAGTTGATTATTATCTGACAGTCAAAGAAAACCTCTGTGTTGTATGTGGCAAGCGGGAATCCTATATCCGGTGAGTTGTTCAGTGGGTAGGAGAAAAATGCATCTTCTAAAACTGGACTGAGGTCTGCATCAGGTTTGGCATCCAGAAGCTTGGTTAGTGCCCCAAAACATTGTGTTTGTTCATGTCCTGGATGGGACACTGTTTGAGTGCTCTGCAGTTGTTTGGCTGTGTGAGACACTGAAGGGACCAGCCTTTCCTCTTACAGAGTCAGGAGATATTGATCCTAAGAGAGATGAAAGCATATGGAGCATGTATGTGCTGCTGTTTGAGTGACGGGGGCAGCAGGGTGCTGGCACACACGGGTGGGTGGCATGTCTTTCCGAAAAGAGCTGTACTATTCCTTCCACTACTTAATCCTTTGTTTTTGAAAGGTTTAGGTGAGCCTAAAGCTCATGAGGTCAAAAAGATAAGATTTTTCTCTTTGTCTTTTTGTCTCCCACAGATTTGCTGGGAAGTATACTTCTCATGGTGCATTACTTGATTTTTTTTTTTTTTACAGTATGAATCTTTAATTAAAAGTGATGAATTTTTGGAAGGAAAAAAAGAGAAATGGAGAAAATCTGGAGAGAGAACTACAAATGAAAAGAATTTAAATAATCACTTTCTGTACTATGTGTCCTGGTAATCTTTGCTTATCTGCACTTTTAGTTTTAGTTGTCCCTTTCTGGGGCAGGAAGAGGAGGAACTGGGGAGCAGCAGCTCCAGACAAATGCAATGAGCTGTCTGTTTTGTCTTCTCTAGAAAGAACGTTGTTCCTCACGAGTACCGAAGACACTTCCCCATCCAGATGAAGGACCACAACTCACATGACGTGCTCCTACTCTGCACATCCTGCCATGCCATCTCCAATTACTATGACAACCACCTCAAGCAGCAGCTGGCCCAGGAGTTTGGGGCTCCGATCGGCTCCGAGGAAGGTGTGCGTCTCCTGGAGGACCCTCTGCGCAGGCAAGTGCGCTCGGGGGCGCGAGCCCTGCTGAATGCAGACGGCCTGCCTGACCCCCGAAGGGCAGAGCTGCTGCAAAGCATCAAGGACTTCTATAACACAGACACAGTCACTCCAGAGATGCTCCAGGCAGCAGCTGGTCTGGAAACCAGGTATAGCAAGCCCATGTGGGCTGGATGTAAGGTTTTTAGTTGTTTATATTGCGTTTCTTACTGGTTTTGTTTTTGTTTATACCCATCTCCCCTCCACCCACCACTGGTCTCTGAACTGCAGCTCTTGTTTCTTTCCTTCTTTCCCTTCCTCCTCACCAGTCTTCTGTTCTTGCTCTCCATCTTCCCCTCCAACATTTTTTACTTCTTCTGCAGGACAGATCAGGAAAAGAGTCTGAAGGACACTCATATTGGAAGTCTTCTCTTCTTCACTTTCTCAAAAGTGAATAATAATATATAATTCAGCATCAACCCAGGACACCTCCCCAGATATCTTTTCTTAACAAGTGTCTAGTCTTGGCATGAAATGAGTATCTTCTTCTTGTTGTGCTCACTGTTGTTTGTAGAGTGCAGATGTTGTAACTCAGAACCCATCCAGGCAAGGAATTCAGTGACAGGCTCAGTGCTCTGAAGGGTCATATAATTCTTGCCTTGAGACATTTGCAGTCTCCTGAGGAGCTTGTAATGGACCTTAAGAGCTTTGTTTAGTTGCTGTAAAGGAGAACACTTTCTCAGTTCAGAGAAACCAGCTTTACATTGTAACTGCTTTCCAGAAAACAGTCTGACATTGAAGCAAAACTTAACACTCTCCCTCTTGGTTAGCTTACCCTTTGTCTGTAATTAAACTCTGCAGCTGCAAGTATCTTCAGTGTCTTGCTGTTCATTTGAGACAGATCTGGAATCTGACAGTGGGCTTGTGTGAAAATAAATTGTGCTTGTGTCCTGGCAGGATCTGCAATGAGAGCTACGTGCCACATGGACTGAAGGTGGTGCGGTGTTGTGCTAAAGGAGGCCTGCGCTCTCTTATGCAGCTGGAAAGACGCTGGCGGCAGCATTTCTTGGACAGCATGAAGCCCAAACACCTCCCAGAGCAGTGGTCAGTGGACCATAACCATGTGAAGTTGATCCAAAAGTATGGGGAGGATCTTCAGATCAAGCTGTCATGAAACTGACTTCCTGGACTCTGGATAGTGTCTAATGGACATATGTAGCTGAAGATGGAAAGACTATTTTTATTTCTATGTCTCCACTAACACCTGGGGCCTGGGTTTGCAAAAAGGCAGCAGTAGATCTGCCAGATTTGCCAGTTAGAGTTAAATTTGGCAGTTTATAGAGTGAAGTCCATTGACTTGAACTTTCAGGTGGTTTGGAAGTTTAATCCTAGTCTGTTACTTACTAGTTCAGTGCAAGAGTGATAAGAGAACTTGTCCTCTCCAAGTGACTGTGAAGAATCATTTTCTAGCCCCCAGGATGTCTGATGCCTCTAGACCATCTCTCATAATAGAGTGAGTCCAGAGAAAGGCAACAAAAGCACAATAGATCAATGTTTCTAGATTTTCTGACTTATATTTGTGCCCTTGGCTTTACCTTGAGGGTCTTGATAAAAATCTTTGTTTTCAGTGCAGTTGAACTCATAAGAGTTCTTCCTAGAGAAGACTTCTTGACAGAGAGAGAGTCCTTGTTTGGAAGAAGCAAAGAAACCTTATTTTTGTACAGATTCTGAGCTGTCCCAGCACTGTAGATAGACTTCAGCAAATTTCCTGGTTGCAGGTGCCTGATGAGAAGTGACACTCTGGCAGTATGGAAATACCCATGTCAAGTCTTCTGTTAAACAGCTTCCAGTAACACAGAGTTTATATAAAATGTTTTTCCTAATTCTGCTTGTTTGTTGTGAATAGTATGCTCATGCGTGCAGGGCTGCTACAGGGACAGGGTGGCACAGCTCCTGTGACTGGAGTGTTGGAATGGAAGGATGCAGGCTCTTCAGGAAGAACAGGCACTGGAGGTGAGGAGGAGGTGTCAGCTTCCGTGTAAATGATTGATTGGAGTGCACAGAGCTCCATCTGGAGTGCATGGAACTCAGCCTAGGGTTGGATGAGGAGTCCATCAAGAACTTAGGGGTCAGGATTAAAGGGAGAGCAGGGACAGGTGACAGAAGGGATCTGCTACAGGTCGCCCAACCAGGAATACTGAGTGGATGAAGCCCTCTATAGATAAAGAGCAACCTTGTGTTCACAGGGCTGAGTCTTCATGGGGGACTTCAGCCTCTCTGTTGGAGAGGCAGCACAGTGGGGCATAAGCAGTTCGGGAGGTTCGTGGAATGCACTGATAACTTCTCCAGAAAGCCAACTGCATCATGGGCTGCATCTCAAAAGAGGCATGACCAGCAGGTCAAGGAGGTGATTCTCCCCCTCTATTCTGCTCTTGTGAGACTACCTGCCAGCTCTGTGGCCCCCAATATAATAAAGCAAGTCCAGGAGGGCTACAAAGATTATCAGAAGGCTGGAGCACCTCTCCTATGACTTCTTACAAGAGTGTGTAGTGATAGAATAAGGGTTAGTGGCTTTAAACTGAAAGAGGCTAGGTTTAGATGAGATATTGGGAAGAAATTCTTTACTGTGAGGGTGGTGAGACACTGGAACGGCTTGCCAGAGAAGCTGTGAATGTCTCATACCTGGAAGTGTTCAAAGCCAGGCTGGATGGAGTTACGAGCAACCTGGGCTAGTGAAAAGTGTCCCAGCCCGTGGCAGGGGTGTTAGAATTGGATGTTTTTTAGAGTCACTTCCAACCCAAATCATTTATGGGAGGAAACAAAATAAAGACCAGAAGCTTTAAAGACATCTGACCACACGTGGCAAAAAATGGAAAATCTGATGTTCTGTACCTGGATTTGCATGTGTGGTGGTGAGCAGGTTATACTCTCTTCATGCCTGTTTCTCTGTCTCTAAAATGGGACTAATAGTACTTAACTATCTCACAAAGGTGTTGTGAGGCTTAATTAATTCATGTTTTTGTAAAATGCTTTGAAAATACAAGCTTGTGTGTGCTAATTATTATTGTTGATTTTTAAGATGTGCTGCTGTCTAACTTCCTAGATATTCACCTTTTTGTCTGGTGCTAGACCTTAGTTAAAGATAACTTTTTAAAAATACACACTCCTTTCTGTAAAATCCCTTTTAATGATTTTGATTGCATGAGATGAGTATGCTTCTACTGAATGATGAAGCTATGCCCAACTTTTATACACCTCTGTAAAGAAGTTTCAGTAAAACCCTTATCTTCACACTGCTGTGTAAAGCACAGTTGACCCACATTTTCTATAACAGAATCCTGGACCTGCTGTGATTGTGGCTGAAACTGTCCCTTATCAGATAATTCAAGAAATTTCACAGGCCAGGGGTAAAAACCCTGTTTGTAGCAGACTGTTTGAGATAAGTAGGAGCCATGGAGAGAAATGGTACATTAATGCCATCCCAGAGGAGCTGCAATAGCAGCATGAGGAATCAAAGATTCATGATAAATACTACTTATCACAGAGCTGCAAATGAGATAATTTTCATTATAAGGGCAATTTTTTTTTCTTATACCATTGGCAAGTCTTAACAAAAAATCTAGCCAAATGTGGTATGTCTATGTGCTCATTCACACAGCTGATTATAATCCCAGCAAGACCTTCCTGCCTACAGCAGCAGTTTGGATATAACCATTTCTCTCCAAAGCATTTTGAGCATGTGTTCAGATAGTGCTATATCCTGTCTCCATCTGATTGAGGTGTTGAGAGCTCTCTGTGTGACTCAGAAACTCCTTTTCTGTCATCAGGAGTACAAGGTGTCCATTTCACCTCTTTGTTCTGCTTTGGTTTTTTCTCCCTTTGTTCTTATACAGGAACTCCTGATCAAACTCTTTAGTGGGACTGATTGGCTGACCACAGGGTCAGGTCTTTTCTGTTTGTGAGACAAGAAAGTAATGTGGAGACAAGAACTGGACTGCAGATCCTCTCTTTCTAAGGAGCTAGTGGTATCACTGAGGGTTTTTTCCAAATCACTTGTTCAGAAATAGAAACTAGCAAGGAGAACTTCCTTCACAAATATTTTCTAAACTAAGATTCTTTGTTGTTTGTAAGATGTCCTTAACTTGCATAATTTTAATTCAGTCTGAAAGAAGAGGGGAAGCAATATATTTATTACGCAGAAATAGATTGGTTTTATTTTATTATGATTTTAAATTTTCTACTAGTCTATAGATAAAACTTCCTTGTATGTCTCTGTTGCTAATTGTTACATTCTATAAAAATTTACTCTTTTACCAGATTTACCACTTCTGGAGTTCTTTTGTTCCTTAATTGCATGCCTGCTTTTTTCTCTTCTTTCCTTGTGTCTTGCCCAGTCCTTACGGGTCCATTGTTCCTTACACCTGGACCTCACCCTCCGGGTTTCCCTTTCCAGTGCCTTTCCTGATTTGTGTGTCAGAGATCAGCTGTGGGAGAGCCCATGCTGGCAGCAATACTGCACTCCTAAGCAATAGGATAGTGAGCTTGCTCAGCTATGTTTGAATAGTGGATTCAAGTGCTGTCCTTGGCCTGGTCATTTTGGTCAGCCATGGCTACAGATCTGAATTTGTTCAAATGAAACCGTAGATTTTTCTCAGCCTGAGCATTCATCTAGGTTGCTCCAAGTATTTTATCTTAACTGGGACAGTCCTGCACTTAACCACACACATCCAACTTGTCTGTGCAGGGGCAGAATTGGCAATGTTCTCTGTATGGGCTGGCTTTCACAACATGGCATTTTTCTTTCTGTTGCTTGTCACTTCACATTTTTATTTGTCCAAAGTATGCTGCCAGAGATGGGGAAGAGAGATTTCCCCTTTTACCTGGTGCTTGGTACCACCTGCCTCAAACCGGTCCTTGCAGATTAGCGGGGAGCACACCACATTTGCTGAGATCCCCAAACCTGTCTTGGCTTATGAATGCCCTGCAGAACTTGCTTCGATCCTTTTTGTTTCATGTGTTTTGCCCATGTGAAACAGATGTTCTACTGTAAGAATATGACTGGGTACAAATTTCCAGAGACACGCCTCTGGAGTAGGAGAAGCAATGGCCCTTGAAGCTCTTCCTCTGTGGGCTACAAATTGTTTTCTGTCTTTCCAAAAACTACAGTTTGTGGTTTTTCTTGATTTTTCAGTAACTTAGATATTATTGCAAGGTGCAGGATTTACCATCTGGGCAGCATTGTCTGTTGGAGGTGCAGTAGGTGCTGCACTTTTAAGCAGACCATACATGACATGTTAATTATGCTGCTGACAGTCTTGGCATTTGGAGTGCCTTCGTTTTCCTCCTTTGACAGTCTCTAAAGGTCCCAGCTGTCACATCTGTGACTGACAGGACTGAAGACAACATATCCCTGTGGGCTTGCATTTTTCACTGTTTGGTATTTAGTAATGCAGGGATGGGAAGCTCTCTTCCTGTTGCATTTCTATTGCTCTGGCTCCTTAGGGAGTATCTGAACTCTGCACCGTCTGGTTTTGGTGGGAGTGTTTTCTGTGAAAGCAATGTGGATGCCTTGAGAAGTACCTCACTGCCTTGGCCCCGTGCCTGAATGTCTTGCAGGAGCTGGGTCTTTTCTCATGGAAAGGGGGCCTCTGTAACAAGGAGTCATCTGCCTGTCTCCAGTGTTCTGTTCTGTATGGATTTAGAGGCACCTCTAGTCTGAACCAGAATGTCAACTCTCATCACTGCTCCTTGATCTCCTTCTTTTGGGCCTCCACAGTTGTCCAGACATGCAAGACCTTCTTCATTCCCACAGGTTGCCATCCTCTTTGATGTTCTTTGGGATAGGGGCCATTACATAGAATTCTCTCTCTTCTACTTAGTACCATACTATTGGTATAAGGACTTTTCCTCACCCTGAGGGGTACATTGTTCTGGAGAAAGGCAGAGGCAGTTTGAGCTATGTGCAAAGAAGATATATCCAGCTGTCACTGGGACTTATTAAAGGAGCCCCAGTGAGCCCTCTTGTATTAGCCCTGTATCAAGGGGGGGGTTGTTAAATCCTTTTACAGGTACAGAGGGTAATGCAAGTGGGCCAACGTGATTAAGCTTAGTAGAGGGAAAAAAACCCCAAAGCCAAATAAATATGCATCGAACATAATTTCTCATAATCACAGTGATATTCCTCTATCACTGTGAATTCTACCATGAAGAGCAGGCAGCTCTGGCAAGGATTTTCTGTGCCAAGGTTAGTGCTGCATCCTCTCTTGCCACTTAACTGTAATGGAACTTGTTTCTGTCTTGAATTAGCCACTGTGATGCTACCTGGGGTCTCAGTGGTGTTGGTCGCCAGGAAACAAAGCAAAACCATCTTCCTCTTATTACTTTCTTTTGCAAGCTATTGGATAAGTTCAGCTTTGAGATGGGGAGGAGTAAAGAGAACAGGAAAAAAAAGAGGATGGAGGCTTTTACTGTAAAATAGAGATGTCATCTTCAGATAACAAGAAGCCATTTCCTTGGACAGGAAGAACTTCGGCTTTGTCTATAGATGATAGGGAATATGGCTTCTATCCTTCTTTTCCTAAGAAAGTGAAAGCTTGTGCAGTGGTTAAGAAGGAAAAAGGAGAAGGCATTTATACATCTTGGCACGGATGTGACAAGCCTGCGAAAAGGGTACTAGGCAGCTGTCAGAAATGCAGGCTTGAGAGAAAAACTGCCTGTCCAAATGCCCTTCACAAAAACCCCTGCTGCTCTAAGAAGCTGCTTCACATTGTATCATGCTCTGTGGGGATCTGAAATATATCTGTTTCACATTGATTAACAGCAAGTCATTTCCAATTGATTGTTCTTTGAAAAATGTCAGACAGTACTTTGCATTAGCTGAGATCTGCCAGTTGCTTTTCCTTTTTTCTCTGTGCCATGACTCTGTCCAGAACTTCTAGCTGTAAATAAAAGCAGAGAGACTGTCTGACTGCTGGAGTGTGTGAAAATATGAGTGGGACTCCCTTTCAGTGCACTATGAATAAAAAAATCATTATCCCTACTTATCTAGCAAGGGCTATGGAGAGTTCAAATCTGAGCTGTAAGTATGTGTTTATAGTTTTATGTCATATTTTTGCTATCCAGATAATGTTTTCCATATGTTTTAAAAGCTTTATACTATCTTCTGTCCCCCTCTGGTTCTCCTGTGATAATATGAGTAGCAAGACTAGATGTTGTTCAGCTGCGTGTCTCAAAGAACTGTGCTGATGTCTTGAAGACCAGCTCCATTTTACAGATACTTGATCCACACTAGAAGTAATGTTGGTCCAAGCAGTAAAACTGGAACTTAAGAAATCCTTACAGAACTCTGGAAAACATCAGACTAGACTGCCCATCTCTTGACAAAGTGTTTACAGGGTTGAAAACTGCCTTCAAGTGCCTCTTCTATGCAGCACAGATGATGGTGAATGTTAGATCCTCAAGAATACCCTGTTTTTCCCTGCCTTGCAGATGGGCATTGGCTCTCTTAATGTCACTGGGCTCTGGCCCCATTGGCTCCATGCCCCAGTTATGCTCCAATGCTTTCAAGGTTTCCAGTGTATACTGAAATATTGGCGTGTGCAAGGCCTGCTCCAATTTTGGACAAAGAAGCCAGCAGGTGAGGTAAATACAGGTAGAGAAACATAAGAGCTAAAAATGGTGGGTTATCTGTATTTCACTCAATTGGAATAATCACCAGTTAAAACCAGAAAGACTTCCTGCTAGCCACCAGCCTTTTGCTGGATGTGTTTCACACACTGTCCAGTCAGTGAGTTCACTCTAAAAGCTTATTCTCATGGTGGTAGAGGACAAGGAAGAGAAATGGCCATAGCTAGTGGGTTGGCACTCAGCTCCTAACCTCAATTGTCTCTTGGCCTGCCTTGCCCTAACCTTGACGGGAAAGGAGCAGAGGGAAGCCTGGATTGGTTCTTGGCCTCTTTTGCTGAAAACTTGTTACTCTGGAAGGTGAGCTGAGTCCTGTGCTCTGTAGCAGCCATTTGCGTGGAAATGTGGCTGTCGAGCAAAGTCTAGAAGAACTGAGTTTGTCTTGTTTAGGGGAAACAACAGAGGGACAAAGATGTAAAAGAGAAACATATTGTACTGAAGAGGAGGGGGATTTTTGTGGGGTGCTTTCTAGTCTAGCTAGGACAGGAGGTTAGGGACTTAAATGTCAATGAAGGAGATTTGTGCTAGTCATAAAGAAGAGCTTCCTTACAGTATGCACTGCTTCATGACACAGGTCACATTGCTTTCTTAGCAGCACGCTGACTGGCTCCCCAGCTGCAAACCATCTGTGCTGCCCACTGACAAACCTGGAGGTGATAAAAACTAAAATATTTTAGCTAACTGTGCATGGACGTTCTGCTCCCCTACGTGCTATGTGCCCTTCAGTCACCTGCTGCCAAGACACACACGCAGAGCTTCTCTCTGAACTACTTTAATTAATATGTGCCTGCTCTGTATTTTTATAGCTCTTAAAAAGTAGCTGTGAGTGGTATCTTGTATCAGAAGGAGGTTTTATATCACAGCTGTGAAGCTTGCCATTGCTAATGCTGAGGAGGTGACCTTGGCACATGTTCCCTCCCCTTCGCTCCTCACACTATGTGTTAACACCACACTTGGCACTTCCAGTCAAATGCTTCAAGAAAGGACACAGAAGCCAAATGAGGATTATTTTTTTTTTTTTAATGCAACTTAGTAGCTTTCCAAAAATCCTTGCTTCCTTGAGAAAAATTACAAAAACAGAGCTCTAGGCCAAAACGAACTTTCTCTTCCCAAGTATGTGCTAATTTTTTTAAATCTCAGAACTTCACATAGGGGAGACAATTGGATCAGTAACCTCACCAGCCTTATTTTTCTGTGAAATTCCTGAGAGTTTGCTGGGGAGATTTCACCACGACCCCCACCCCATGAAGTTAAATGGAACTGCTGTACAAAGAGACAAATTGTGCTGGAATCAAGATGGGAAATACATGCCAGTAAAACCAGCAGGATTTTCTCCCTTGCATCCTGAACATAGATGAAGGGGAAAGCCTGAAAAATATAATCAACTTGAAGGGAATTCCAAAAGCCATGGGGTGCTGTGTGTTAGGCACACCACAAAAAAAAAACAGCCCCATATGATCCATGAGAACAAGGATAGATATATAGGAATATGTTACTGTGCTGGACTGAAGCCAAAGTCTAGTTAGTTCAAGACAGTAAGACAGTTTCACTGGCCTTACTAGTCAGAAATGTGAGCATGGTTTTCCTCAGATAGTTTGTTTTTCACTCTTCATGTTTTCAGAGTGAAAACTGACTGCTTTTCCTGTGGTAGTTTGAGGAGAGTTAGGCAGAATTTTTTTAACAAGCCTTCTCTCACCAAGATATGGGGCAGTGCCTGCTTTGCTGGAACTGAGCTGTATGGACAACAGGACTTAATCTCACCTTCCCCTCTCTAAATACCCAGCAGTGAGTAGACTCTCAATGAGTTGCCTGTTTGAAAAATGTCAGCTGAAGTGACTGCATGCGTTTCTGCCAACATGAATTCCCAAACTGCGTTTGGGGTTTGGTGAGGGAGGAGAAAGTCCCTGCTGATACAATATTGTTTCAGTTTGCCTCAGAAAGGCTCCTGCACAGAGGAAGTGTCGGATAGTTAACAGCGTGTTTTACAAGGAAGAACTTCAAAGTCTTCACACAGAGTGAACTTTGAAGTATTCTATGCTCTAGCTAACTCTTTGTTTCTTTTAAGGATGGGGAATGCAGAGAGTAATGGTAAACGTAGAGAGAGTCTGTGGATGAAATGCTGTTGTTCAGGCAGATTTGCTGGTAACAAGCTATTTTGCATGTTTTAACCCCAGAGATTAAGTGCTCTAGGTGTGCTGATTTGATAAGGAAGAAAGGGGTTTTTCTACCCTCCTTCCTGTATTTGTCAGTGGATTGTGGTAGTAGTGACGTAAAAATATGTTGGGGAACATTGTCAGAAACACATAATCAGACTTTCCAATTTCAATGTGTGGCAGAGGAGTAGAAACTCATTCTATGTGTGCTAACCTCACTGCTCTGCAGATTTGACATGAAGGAAACAAAAAAGGCATTAGAGCTGCTTCTGTGGTCCTTATTGCCCCTGCTGAAACTGCCTACCTGTCAACAGCTGCACTGTATGCAAGGTAGCTGGACGATGAGCCGGCTGGGGAGATGGACATTAGTGGCAAGGAGGCAGATGAACAGCTATCATTCATTCAGGCTGAGGAACACCATGGCTGTGTCTTCAGCAGTGAAGTACTTAAATGTCAGTGGTCTTCAATGGCTGTGGCCTGTTAAAGCCCACTGAGATGCATTGAAGGCCCTATTTTCTAAGCTAGTACAGACCATCTGGAGAGGACCCTCTGGATGCATCTGTCTCTGTCATGATAGGCAGAAATTCAGACCTCGCTTGTATAGCTTTAATTATTATTTTGATTGGAGATGGACTTTTGGATGGTCTTTTTGTTTATCCAACTGAAATGTTACCTGATGCTGTCAAGGGGGTGCAAAGGCCTGTTAGGTGTTTATAGCTTGTTCCCCTGGCAATGTCGTGCTATAAACACCTTAAATCCAGCAGCTGTGTCCATCCTGAGGAAGCTGCACTGGTTTAGTACTATCAGTATACTAACGCAGTACTACTTTTGCATCAACAAGCTCCTCTCTCTTTTAACAGTGAATAGTAGTGGTAAGTAAATTACATTTTTCAGACAAAAGAAAATAAAAGACATTATATCTGTGTATCTCCACCTCAGGCTCCGGGCTATGTGCGTTTGTGCAGTGCTGGCAGCCTACATTCCTGCTGAGACACAGCAACCTGGTACAAAGGGGCCTGCTGGGGAATTGGGCACTGGAGTGTCACCGAACTGAGGTGGAAGGTCATCACATCACCAGGGGCCAGCAGGAGTGGAGGAGTAAGAGGCAGTACCAGGGAATGGACCTCTTCACTTCAGTCATTGCAGACCTCTTTATTTCAGCTGTTGCTGCTGTTCCCTGTTAATTTCATATCAAGGAGACCCAAAACACGCACAATGAATGTAGCAACGGTATCACTGCTCCTTGAGGCAGCTCCCACGGGGAAGTCTGTTCTTGTCATTTCTAAAAGCTCAAGTCCTTGGAAAGTGTGCTGCCTCAGTAGCTGAGCTCATGCTTCAGCAGGTGGGGAGGTGGTAGGGCATTGCACCTCAAGTGCAGCACAGCTGGAAACAGTGTAACAGGGCTGGAAAAAATTATTCCCGAATGCAACAGAGTACTTAGAGATTGGGGAACAGAAATAGAGTGAGATTGGGACATTTTGAGGAGACCAAGCTGCTGAACAGGATTTTCAAAGCCACAGCTGATCAGTCGTCAGAGATGGGAGGAAAGGTCTTTCCTTAAGGTGTGTCTCTTGTGTCCCAGTTCTTCATTTCTGACCTCTCTTGCATCCATAAACTGTATTTCGAATCTTGCTCAAAGCTATGAAATCTTTATTTCAATAAATCCACATCCAAAGCATGATGCATGGGCTGAGGTCAAGAAATTACAAATTCAACAGAGGTATAAAATAAAAAGTACCATCAAACTCTTCTAAATCTCAATGCCCTGACTATAGCTCATTTATTGACTTCTGCTCAGTCTGGGGGCAAAAAAATGAATGTGCACAGTCTGCCTCAGGTCAGTCCATGGAAGACAGTGCCAGGTCACTGATTTCAATGTTTAATTAGTGAATGAACTGCATATGAGCCAAAAATGAATTACAGGTTTTGTTATTTATATTGTTGTGGCTCGTGGTCTAAATATGGATTGAAATTTGGGTGAGCCCCAGCTCATGATGAATGGACAATGACCTCATAGTCTGGTGTCATCCCAAATCATTTCTGTTGCAGATGATTTAAAACAACTTCAGATTTAGATGAATATGGTGCTAGTTGCACCCCAGACAGCAGATGGTCTGTCATTATTTTTCTTCTCCCATGCAACCCCAGATTCACCAAGTTTTCGTAAGGCACTTTGTTCTGTTTCATCTGCAGTAAGAGCAGTCTATTTTCTGTTCTCCCTCATCTTCCTTACCATACAACTAACATTCATTCACTTTTGTAATTGGATTCATTCTTCTTTAAAGCAAACTTGTTCGGAAGCAGCCAGTGCAGTACTGAGCGTGCCTGGGAGGGGAAAAGCCTCCTGGATTTTCCTTGCAATGCATGGGACATCTGACTGAGGAATTCCTAGTCTTCTCCAAAATCACTCCTCTGGTGAGCAGTCTCTTGTTGAACTTCCCTCTGAGACTCTGTGATTTTAATTTCCAGATCCGACTGAAATGGACCTGGATCTTTTTCACTGTGATTCCCGTTTGACATTCTCAGCTTTACTGGTTCAGACCTTCGATTTCCCACTTCCTTGCATCACAGAGGGCCTTCAACTTGTGATATGTAAGTTTTCTATCTAAGGCTAGTTTTCTGCTAGCAAGCAGAAAACACACCTCTTCCTTCACTGTTGATCACATTCTCACTCACTTGGATTATTCTAAGCTTGCTTTTTTTTTCTTTCTTTCTTTTTTTTTTTAATGATCCAGGTGCTACAAAGAACATGAAGAATGATAAGGCAGGAGGAGGGAGATGGAAAGATGTGGAGCATTTGTTTTTCCCTGCTTAGGGAGATTGCAGAATTTCCTGAGGGCTGGAAAGGTGTCAAAGCAAACTCATCCTTCAGAATTTGTTGGGGGTCAAATGCTCCTGTGAGTCACATCTGTCCTGTTGAGCTCCTCCCTGCACATGATGATAAAGAGAACCTGAGGCCTCCTTCCCTCTACTTCTGCTGCACTCAGCTGCCCCTGGGGCTGCCAAGTAGGGGCGACCAGCCTCCCATCTCTGGAGACACAGGTACAAGGGCTGATGCTGCCCAGCTGAGGCAGGAACACAGCACATAAGAGCCCATGAAGTGCTGTGATCGTGGAGTCCAAGCTTGCTCTGTGCTGGAGTTCAGGCAAAGCCTGCCTGGCTGAGCTGGCTGCTTGGAGCAGAAACAAAGCCAGGCAATGAAGCAGGAAAGACCAGTATGACACTTATGCATGGTAGCATAACTGTTGGCAGGCTGAGATTGCATGTGCTGTACATAGGGCTTTAAAACTTGGACCTATTGATATGGTTATTTTTGTCTGTATAGACTTTACAGCAGTAAAATAACCTTGAAGTGTACTTCAGTATGCCACTAAGCAATATGGTTATAATTGTTGCACAGAGTCTTATTCATCCTCTGTCTATGGGGAAAGGTATGCTGCAGTGGACACATTTGTAAAGGAATTAGTTATTCATTTGCTAGATATGGCATATTTCTTGGATCTTGCTGTGACCTTCAAAGAGAAATGTTTAGGCTTGCAATGGTTCTTAGTTCCTGTGGGAGATATTTTCCTCATCTTCAGCCAGCACCAGAGAAAGGATGTATCTGCTGCAAACTTGAGTTAGACTTGAAACAAATCTAAGGGTGTGACACACATGTGCATGCCTGTATATGCATGTCATGATGTATCTCTGCATCTGAAAATGCTGCAGTGATGTGCTGAGTGTCTCTGCAGACATGCAAGTGTTCAAATCAGAATACCACTTCCATTCACAGTGGCTTAAGCATTTTCTCCCATTTCTCACTCCTTTTTCTGGCTGCTGTGCTCCACAGTGACAGCTCTTCATTGCCAAACCATGCATTCAGGTACTGAAGATAATTACGAGGAAAAATTAGGGGTAATTTTTTAAGTAGTGAATTTTTTTACTTTATAATTCCCATCCCCCCTTCTATGTGAAGGTGTTGGAGGCCATTTTGTTCAGCACATCTAAAGCATTTACCTTTGGGGGAGGGGGCAAAAGTATTTATCCTCAAATGTGAATATTTAAAGAAGTACTTTCTGAAGTCCTGAAAAGGACAGCAGCTCCATTTCTGCAAAAGCTTCAGAAGAATTTAGCAGCATGTTTGTGTAAGCTTAGCAATACCTAGATTGCTGTTTATAGAGAGGGATGCTGCCAGGCTCAGACTGTGTACCTTATTCTTCAACCAGAAGTGGTGTCACACTGAGACAGTTGTCTGTGTGCTGCCCTGTGAAGCCCCTGGTGCCTTCCAGGCTGATGTAGCTGCTTGCTGGCCTCATGCAGGTCAGCAGTTCTTAATGGCTGCAATTCCACCAAAGCTGTCATTTCATAAATACTCTCACCATCCTGGATGTCTGCTTCACCCACCTCCCTGGAAGTAACGGTGTTCCAACAGAACACAGATGGAAATGGTAGAAACTTTTAAATATTTGATATTACATTGATCTGCCTGGACTGTGCTGCTGGCATTACAAGGATGCCTGATGTCCTCTGAACTCCAACTGCTTTCCTGGCTTTTTTACGCATTCCAGGTTCCACCTGGAGATGGACCTGGATCCCACTATGCAGATTTTGGCATCGGGCTCTCTGAAACAGCACTGCAGTGCCTCTGGAGTTGACTTATCCATGGCTCCTATTCCTGGCCTTCCTTCAGCCTGGAGTTTCTCATGCTTAGTGCCAAGGGTGGAATGTTTTGGAAACTTTTCCATTAATTATCCAAGCTATTTTCAGTGATAGAGCTTCAAAAATAAATATATTGCTGTGATTTTTAGGAAAGCTAAACATTTTTCATTGCGCTCTATTCAAACCCAGTCTGCTGTGCAGGGCGCAAGCTCCTTTTATGGGAAGTGTGAGAAACTGGGTTGGATGTTTTTCACAGGTTATTTCCCAGATTGTTGTGTTTTCATATGAAATTCCTCTGTAGTGGAAGACAGGAGTTTCATCATTTTGCCAGATGAGCATTTCAAACTGCTTCTCCTTTGCAGCCAAGAGGACTGTTACGAGCACTAACCTGGTAGCTACACTGAGCTGTAAAAGCTTTGAATTTCTATGAGGATTAAATTGCAGTTCAAGTCACAGTCAGGGCTGTGATGGGATGCCAGTAAAGAAGAGCAAATTATCCTCAGATCGTAATAAAAAGATTTTTATTGTTAATTAATTCTGAGCACCAGAAAAAGTGCTACGTGCTTTACCATGAAGGTGGGAAATAAATCTCTGTCCTAGCAAAGATGCAGCAAGGAAGTGAAGCAAATGACTTGGGGTAAGAAAAGGAGATAAGAAAAGTTGGCAGGAGAGAGAGCAAAAATTTGTATCAGGCTCATAAAGTGAATCAGGTTGATTATATGTGGATCTTCTAGTTAATAAGTTGTATTAATATGTGATTATTAGTACTTAAATATTTATTCTATTTTTACACTTTTGAAAGTTATGTGAACTTTGAGCATTTTTCTGGGCTGTTAATCACTCCTGCTCGATTCTACCGTAACTCCACTCCTCACTAAGGCTCACCTTCTCTTGTGACAGATGGGGGGGTTACCTGGCTTAGAGGGGATTAATGGCACCATCTCCCATCCCTAAATGCCAGCCAAACACTCGGAAGGCTTTCCTGGCTCTTACACACTGTCAAAGCAGAGTCCTCTTGCCACTGTTAGCCTTTTAGCAGATGTTTTTCTCTTCATACTTGAAGAGCCCAATTGCAACAGGGAACTTTTAATTACAGCTAATTGTAAGCTGTATGCTCTCATTTTCCTTTAAGAAACATGCTTATGAAAGTATGTTAAGATTGCAATGACCTTAACTGCACTTAAGACAATGTTTAATTGTACAATTTAAAGCAACTGAAATCGTGGTTCCAAATTAAATCTGTGTGATTTGCCTTAACTTGGCTCTGAGTTGCTGCCCTCCAGCACCTGACTTGTTTACATGCTGGCCAGAAACAAGGGCCCAGAAGACATTTCTGTCCTGGTCAGCCTATATGACACCCCAGACACATTATCTTCTGTTCAATGCAGAACTAATTGGCATCCACCATCTGTACCTATTCTGTCTGGGCATCAGGATAAATTAAGCCACTCCTAGGAGTGCAATTTATCTGTCCTTTTTATGATGCCTGAGGCAATAAAGGGCTGGAGACTACTTGAACAGTATCTAGCTCTTGGCAGGGCATGATCGAGACAAGCTGTTGGACTTTCAGTGCACCTTGTGGTTTCATAGTTATGTCTGAGGCCAGGGGTGTGGAGAGTGATACATGACCTGAGGCACAGCAGTATGGATTTTTAGAAGCCCACATTCACACTCATGCCCTCTGAGCAGTATAAGAAAGCTTTTTCAGACAAGGAAAGTACTTCAGGCAGTGTAGAAATTTGGCCAATGTAGATGAGTCATGAAGATAACATTTTTCTTTTTATTTTCAACCGCTGTGTAGTGGAGGATGATGGCTCACACTGTCATCTTGGCATTACAGTATGGGTGAACATGTCTCAGAGGGTTATAGGGGTAAGATCTGGATTAAGAGCATGGTGAGATGTCATGGTCAGACTGCCAGAGGTGTCTGTCATCCATTAAGGGGCAAGAACTTCAGTTCTTTCTGCCCATTGAAACAAATATTTTCTCTTCCTCCTCTTTTTCTTGAATTGAAATCAGGGATGAGCTGTGAGTCTCCTCCCTTCAATTGCTTTCACCCACTCCTACCAAACTCTTCCTGACCTGGAAGCAGACCACAGCTTGGGAAATGATCAGGAGCTTCACCAGGGAGGGTGAGTGTCCAGCCTAGAGGTGGGCCAGAGGAAGGAGTCACTTGGTGACAGCAAGTTCAGAGAAAACCATCCTAAGATGTCTCACCTCCTTTACACCCTGCTCTGCCCATGCAGGAAGAGCTCTCTGAAGAGTGATCTTTTATGAAAAATCCCTGAAAAGTCCCTGAACTGGGGCTGCTCTTCCCTAGATGCAAGGTGGAGCTCAGCTCCTGGCTGGCTGTAGGCAGGCAGAGCTGCCTCTCTCTGAGTAAGTCTTCTCATCCCATCTCATCATCATAACATGCTACTCTTGTAGCATGACCTGCTTCAGCCCCTGAACTCTAATGCTAATTTTCTTCAAATGTTCTTAGCTAAACTCAGGATGAATTTACTCAAACATTTTCCAGAGTCCAGACAGACCTCATGTTCATGTTTCAGACGCCACTTCCTTGCCTAGAGGCCACAAATACAGCAGATCTGATTTCTCAGATCAGAGTAGTGCTAAGAAAATCTTTTTGGTGTTCTCCAAATGTTTCATGGTTGAAAGCTCAGCCACGTTTTAAGTCAGATGACTGCAAAAATATGCACTGTGTCTCGCCATAACTATAAAGCAGCCACACTTCATTTTTCTGAAGACAAATCTGGATGATGCTTGTCTTTTCCCCTGCAATAACTATCATCTCAATTTTATCTGAGCAATTTGAAACACCAGGTTTGTTCTCCTAGGTGATGTGCCCTAATCTGTCAGCCAAATACAAAACTGTCTTCTCAAGAGCATCTTTTAATATTAATGGCCTTAGGAGATCTCTTTTCATTGAAGGTGATGCTGGTTAGGACCTTGGTGTTTAAAAATAAAATAAGTTTCTCAAAGCCCACACAATATTCTCCTTGTAGCTGGTTATATTCCTTCTCTTGTTCCATATCATTATTATTCACCAAATACTTAGTTTATGCTTATGCTAAAAAACCAGCTGCTTGGGTTGTCACGAGGTCCCTTATTCCACTGTACAAAGTTTGTCACAAAATAAGAAAAGATTTAACATCTCTATGATGGAACTGAAAAGGAACAAAAGTGATGATAAGATCCCATAATTCTGCTATGGGATTTGAATAATCTTGATTTGTTCAGTTTATTATATCATGTTTCTCAGGTTACTTTTCTTAGGGCATTTATTGAATTAGTTGATGCTTTTGCAAAGATCAGCACTGAAGTATTTATTATCACTGTTAATATTCATTGTATGTCTACATTGTCAGTTGTGTGGTGTAGAGATCTCCATGCCAGATTGCTTCTGGTATTCTTTTCTCTGATGAGCTGGTGCTAATATCTGCATGCAGCACTGCAGCTTACAGTATAGCTATACCTGAACTGAACAATTTTTATTGTCAGAGATCCCTTTAGAGCATTAGGTTAGAATGTTATCTTTTAAAAGAAAGACGAGATTCTGGTGGTCAGAGATCAAGTAATTGCAAGTTCTGGCTGCAGCAAATGGAACTTTCAGTACCAATAGCTCAGACCTGCAAGCTAGCAATCCAACAGTGAGGTATCTGGGCCCTGGAGATGAAACATTGCTGCAGAAACACTTTCAAAGCCTGTGGAACTTGATGCTGTGTAAGTACATGCTTTTTCTGCTGGAGCTGTGCTGAAGATCCTGTTTCCTTCAGGTCAGCTAGCTCTATTGCCCCAGCCAGCATCTCCTAACTCTTTTCAGCTCAAATAGGCCCCAAGCTTAGGCAACATAAGTAAAGGACCAAATCTGGTTTGTCTGTGCTGAACTGGATCTGCTAGCTTGGTGAGCTGCTCTGCCACCTGCTCTGAGGGTGGGTAACTCGGTGCTTTTGCTGTGCCCTTCACTGTGATGGTGGGCCAGAGCAGAGCTTCCCTACCCAGCACTCTGAATGGGTTTCTGCAGGAACAGACCCTGCTTTCTTCTGCTGATTCCTACAGGGAGAGGGGAGTAAAAACAACTGTTCCCTAGGAGAAAGACCTCTTGACCTGGCTTCTGTCTGGGGCTCTGCTGAAGCTTGCCTACAGAGCACTCTGCTCGTTTCTGAGACTTCCCTACACGCCACCCCCTGAGAGGCAATGGTGATTGCATGGTGTGCTAGCGGGGTGGGAGGGCAACACAGGAAGAAAACGAATGGCTGCTGTGGCAAAGGAAACCAGCGTGCTTGGAAAAGCAGGAGAAGGAGTCTGGTTAGTTCAAGACTTGGGGCAGAGGATTTTCTCCTGTTTCACACAAAAGTCTCAATTGCTGTTTGTGATTTGCTTTTCTGAATCCCACCAAATGGTGAGAAAAGATTAAGAAGGATTCAAGCACACTCTGGTATGACCTGCACAGTGGGGAAAGAGAAGACACTCTTCCTGGCTCTGCTGTCACATGGATATGAACACATCTTACTCCCTGTCTTCTTTTCTGAATCCTTGGTACAGCTCCTCTGCCTCTCTTCATGTTCCTCTGCAGCCCAGGCAGCTGCTGGATGCAAACCCACACAGGAGAGCACATGCTCTTTTTCCAGTAAGACTGTGAAAGAGATTGAAAATAGTGGGAGCCCAGATTCCACAGGATGTGAACCGAGCAGCTTAGACTAATTTTGTTGTTCCCTTGGAAGACTTTGGTTTTGCCTTAAATGTCTCAAATTTCCCTTTGCCACTGACTATGATTAGTTAGCCTGGGAAGCTGAGTGTGGTTGACAGGTCACTGGGAAAAGTACCTAGAAGGATGTGAGATGCTTTCTAACATTTTCTATGTCAGGCATGCAGTGTGCTTTGCAGGGAGGTTGATGTGGAGCCACGCTGCAGCCCTGGCAGGTGTTGGTCCTAGAAACAGCATTCTGTCCTGAGTGCCCACAGATGTTTGTTCTGTGCTGTACTTCAGGAAACAAGCAGTGTGCAGGTAAATCTCAAAGGGCAATTTAGCAGGGCAGGTTGCAATCACACTTAGAGGAATTTGGTCAGGAGGAAAGTAGGACAGAAAGTTATTTAGGAGCCCTGATGACATTTTCTCTACCATGATGCAAATACTCTGATCCCCTCATTGGGTGCCTTGGAAGCACCCACATTTTCTATCTAGCCCCGTTATCAGGTGCCTTGGAACCACCTTTGTTTTCTAAACATTTGTTTTCCCTGTAAGTTTTCTTGGTACCTCCTCCTGCTCTTGCAAACCTTAAAGCTCTGGTTCCTCAGTAGCTGCACTGTGCCTAAATGTCACTTGGTTTCACAAGCTGCATGCTCTGTTGTTCAAGCTGCCCTCGGGGCTGGATTCAGTGGGCTTTTCACCGCTGCAGCTTTAGCAGTGCCCTGTAACGTGGAATTGTATCATCGTTGCCTCTCCACTGCCATGCTTGTCCTTCCGCAGAGCTTGAAAGGCCTCGAGGCCGTGGCGCTGGCCCAGGCGCTCGGCCCTTGTGCCAGTGTGTGACTGGCGAGGGGAGCGGGTGCTTGGGCAGCTCCATTGTCAGCCCGAGAGCCTTGCTTCCGTCAACCACCACAGCTTCAGTGGGAGATGGGCTCATCTCCATGGACTGAGTGCCTAGATCCTGTGTGCCATGGGCTGCGCGGTGTGTTCGCTGGCCGCCTGCCTTTCGGGCACGACTATGGCAGTGCAGACACGAGTCCCACCGGGGCAGCGGTGCAGGAGGGCAGGCTGCTGCGCTGCCCGCGTCCCAGCAGCCATCTCCTGGGGCTGAGCCCGTGTCACCCGCTGCCCGCCACGGAGGCCCCGCCGCCCCGTCCCTGCTGCAGCTGCGGCGCCGAGCGCATCCCGCCGACAGCCGGGCCCCGCTCCCCGCGCCGGCCAGGCCGGCAGGAGGAGGAGCAGGGGGAGGCGCGGAGCCCTCCGCCCCCTGCGGCGGAGCGGGCGAGGCGTTAGGACCCGGCGGCGGCGGCTGGGCGGT